>VTPC01001104.1:0-77037 GCA_011009095.1 Ignelater luminosus
AAGAAATCCAGAAAGGTGTATGATTGTCATTGACACACCAGAAAAGAAGAGAATTGAAGAAGAGAAAAGTAAAAAAACCAAATCATGCCCAATGAATAAAAATGCTAAAAGAGCTGTGGAATTTTCATCTTCTTCATCAGAAGACGAACCATCAGAGAATAACAGTAGCTCAGAGAGTAGTATGAAAGAAGAGGATTTCTCATCTTTCTCTTCATGCGAAGGGCCATTGATTTTCTTTGAAGGTAGTTGGGTGTTTGTTAGATTTGAAGTCATCGGCAGAATTAAGAAACATGTTTGCTATACTGGAAAAGTATTAGATATCACAGGAAAAGATATCTCTGTAAAATTGTTAAGAACGCAAAAGACTCACTTTGCATTCCCCAATGTTGATGACCTCAGGACTGTTAGGCGCAGTAATATAGCGAAGGTGTTACCAACTTCAACCATACGGCGTGGGTTTCATTCCTTCAATGTGAGATTTCCACAGAATCTTGTTTTAAAGTAACCTAAGCCGCCATTAGATGAAAAACAAACCTAACACTGTTTATTGTATTTAGCTTATGTTAATAAAAACTTGTTCATTGCATAAGTGCTGTTTTGTTTCTACATCTCTAAAACTATGATATTGGACAATACTGTGTCTCAAGGTATAACCGCTGGTTGTACCTCGGGACAAAATAATCAAATTGTAAAATTGATCAAAAATATGACAAACATTTGTACTGGTGTAACTATTTGTAACTAAATCATAGCTAATAAGTGCTACTTATTCCAGAGTATAACGTTTACTTATTTGCACCAAAGGTAACTGTCATAAAGGGAAAAAACTTAAAATTGTCCCAAGGTACAACCCTTTCCCCTACAGTTCAGTTTCTGATTCGTTTACACCTTACCAGTTCCTGCTTAATTAGGCAAGCAATCCATATACTGCTTTATTTAGGTCAGATATTCCCACTTTTATTTTCATTCATTATAACAAACATCACTTATTGAAAACAGTTTATTATTTACGTTTTGCGGTTTCCAAAAAATCAACCGAGATAGCAAAGGAAAAATGAATTTAGGCAGTACATTAGGTAGGTTTTAAACTATTATAAAAGCCTTATACGTGCTGAGGCGCCGACATAAGCATTAAAGCCGTATGAAAAGCAAAAGGAGAGCAGAACTCCCTTTGTCTTTTTCGAGACGAAACAATCCAAAAACTACTTACTACGCGAAAGCTGGCTATATGAACAAAAGCGGGGTAGAAAACAAAACACAACGGCATTTCAAGTAAATTACACCATACATAATAGTGTTACATATTATAGTTAGTTAACTTTGCGGCAATTTATTTACACGAAATATGATGGAAGCCTTTTGGCAAGAATATTTAGGCCTAAACACTCATAACGAATGAATTCGGTAGGGGGAATATGTATTTTTATACATATTATTTATGTTACGATAATATCACTATGTGTATATGTATGTATGACTACTCTTCAACTAGAGCCAAACGGGCATGGCAGATTGCCCTGCGGTTATAAAAAGAATTTTATTTCGACAATATTTTTGTATTTAAACGCAGAAACACACATACATCAATCTAGGAATTAATTGCTTCTATTAAAGAGGAAAATTGTGTTTTCCCTAACGGAAATCGCAAATAAATTAAACTTTGACATATTGAAATTTGAAATTCGTCAATACGATTCCGACACACAAAATTGGAGAGAAACAACGAGAAAATCCAATTCGTTTTTGTTTCTTTTTCCTCGAAAATAAAACGATTGGCAAATGTGAGTGCCAAGAATATCGTAAAAGCGGCATACAGGGTGTTTCCGGATTTTATTTATGATTCCTAAGTAGTACTGTTTAATAATAATTTTCAGATTTGTATTTTTCAAGATACAGATTTCATCAAGCAGCTTGTAATGTTCTCTCTTTTTGAAAAGCGTAACATATTTCCAGATGATTGAAACGTGATAACTAAAGGTGACTGTAGGGTAGGAAACATTCCCAGAATAACCGACCTCTGGTAATTTGAAATGGACTAATAAAAATATTCTAAAAAATACTACTTCACTTAGATTTTAACTAAGATTTCCTCAATTTGTTAACCAGGGTTATTGTAGGCCAGAGAGACTTTATCAAGACAGAAATTCTTTTAATCACAGATCTTGAAAGTAAGATTGGAAATAAAAATTCACTTAAGATCGCTAATTCGTCAGTATAGTATGTCCAACATCGATGCCGTCATAATTCTATTAATTGCGTTGAAAGATGTAGAAAATTTAAAATAAATGGGCTTCGCTCAGACATTATGGTCTCCAGTAACTGTCTAGTTCTAAAATGCTATTTAAGAACTTAAGAGTAACAAACATAAGAAATTTGCTTTGCACACCCACCTGTTTTCTTTAAACTTCCATATTCTGGTGGAGGCACCTCAAAAATTCCTAACTAATACGCCACCTAAGTTCAGTTCTTATCGAATAACAACTTTTCTTAGAATCTATAACATTATAAGTAACGTCTACATTAAAAAAAAAAGTTAACTTGAAAGAAAATAAAATAATCGAACTAGAACAAGATTGAAATTAATTTGGTCGAAAAGTTTAGTCAAAAATCAAAATTGCTATTTTTCGAGAGAATAAAAGAAAGTTGTTTACGTTGTTTTGCTGAACGTACGAGGTCTCTCTGGGAAGTATCCAATCTTGTATTCTGTGTACCTACGTGTGCAATTGTCGAAAGGTATTCAATATGTAGGGGGGACCTTTATGAGTCCCGTGCCAAATGGCACCGTTCCGCAAATCTTCAGTCTACAACGATAAGCTGCTGAGTAAACGTCGAACGAAAATGTGGAACGAGTGCAAGTTTTTGCGTGACTCAGTGAGAAGGAAACGGCCAGGTTTGTAGAAAAGTGCCGACTGGATGATTCACCACGACAACGCACCAGCCCATTCCTCGCACTTTATCCAGCAATTTCTTGTGAAACATACCATTGTACAACAGCTTCGTCAGTCCCCGTACAGTCGCGACTTGACTCCAAATTGAAAAATACCCTTAAATAAAGTACATTCGACGACCTGAGAAAATAAAAAGAAATGGGACGAAAGTGGGAGAATCGCTGGAAGGAAGTTCTGGCTTCCAAAGACAAGTACATTGAAGGGGACATCATCGCCACTGACCAGAATTAGCCCTTTCTCTTACTACAGCACAAGGTCGGATACTTTCCTGACAGACCTCGTATCTATGTTAGCTGTTGATTCACTGTTCCTTTGGACAGATATGTTGTTTGTCGTTTTTAAGGTGAATGATCTAACATTGTCTATGACAAACAAAAACGCAAAACAATGATTGCTCAATAGTTTCTTACATTATAAAAAAAAATAATTATAATCAAAAGTTTTTTGTATAAATATTCTGATTACCAGGGTTACCAGATCTCAAAAAGCAAAAAACCAGACAAAAGAGTACAACTAAAATCACTATCAATAAAGGACAAAGAGATCCATGAGATTCCAAGGTAGATATGTCGATCGAGTCACCATTCAAAACTGTCCCAATGGACATCCTCCAAACACTCGCGGGGACTCAACCTCGGGCTATTACTTACAAATTTAAGTACCCACCTGCCAGGTTCCTTGGCGTAGTCAGTCACCTCGCCCCAGAACTCACACGCCACTCACTCTGCTTCCTTCCAACATACCAATACTCTAAAAACATTTCTTTTACGCCGTTCGTTTGTTGCAGGACGAACAAAGGATCCAGCCTGTTCTCGCTAAGGTTTTTCCGTGGTTTCTCTTGGCGGTGAAGGCAAATGCCGGAACACTAACAGCCCACGACACACCCAACACACCTAGACACTCACACACCACAACACAATCGCACACACACTCTCACACAGCTCACTACACAAATAACAACACTGTTCTGAAAGGAACCGTTTTGCTTCTTTGTCCTGCATGTCCAACTACGTTATTGCATTCAAAGCCGTCGCTGACCTGACCCATCGAAAATTCCACCAACAGACCAACCCACACGAAGCACGTTCCACTCCACCAGTCTACATCCTCCAGGCCACAGAGAGATTAAGTTCTCTACGACCAGCCACCTTCGGCGGCATTTAGCATTAAACAGCATCCATGAGATTATTTAAGATGACCATCTTGTGGCATTGCAAAGAGCGTGATCCTTCCGAGTTCTTGAATACAGGGTGTCTCACCCCCAACAAGCCAAAGTAAGGTAATGCATTGCTAATGTAAAATAGAGCCCTGCACGAGCGGGAATTTCCTAGCACGGCCAGACTGGGAATAATCTTGACACGACTTCGAAACAACTCGGTAACTTCTTGATTGACCCAAAAAGGCTCACAGGTCCAAACAGCCCTACGGGCCCGAGTGGTCCAACAGATTCGAAAGGCCCGAGGTCCCGAACGACCTGAGAAGCCCGAAGGGTCCAGAAAACCCGCTAGGTTTTTTAAGTGAAGCCCGGCAAAACCTATACCCAAAGACCCGACCGAAAAACTCGTCTCTTCTTCGGTACTATACGAGCACCCTCTTTTTCGGTTCAATATGATCATAATGCTTGTTCGGGTTAGTACGAAACTTGCCTCTGTGCAGGAGGAAAATCATCCGTTTCGGTTCAGTATAAAAATAATAGCTCTAAAAGTCGGAGAGGCCCGAACGGCCCGATAGGGCCGACAACCGTGAACAGTTCGAACTGCCCGGTAGGTCCAAGAGAATCGAGCATCCCCAACGGATAGACAAGCCCTAGTGTCCCGAAGGGCCCAAAAAGCCCGATAGGTTTTTAAAGCGAGACACGGCATAACCTAAACTCGAGCTTCTGGTGGGGCCACGCAAAGACCCGAACAAGAAACCCGTCCCGTCTTCGGTGAAGCACGAGCATCCCTTTCTCGGTTCAGCATAAATATGATTGTTCGGGTTAATACGAAAATTATTTCTGTTCAAGCCAGTACGAAAGTATCTCAGTGTAGAAAATAAACAGCTCGAAAATCCTGACCGGCCCTATGCTCGAAAGGTTTGATAAGTCCAGGAGGCCCGAATGGTCCGAGCGACCCAAACGGCCCGTAAGCGTGAATGGCTCGAACTGCCCGGTAGGTCCGAGGGGTCCGACAGACCCGAGCCTACCCAACGGATCGACAAGCCCGAGTGTCCCGAAAGGCCTGAAAAGCCCGACAGGTTTTGAAAGTGAGAAGAAACCCATCTCTTCTACAGTGTAGTGCGAAAACTCTCCTCTTCAGTTCAGGATGGAAATAATGTTTGAAGAGGTCAGTGCAAAAATAACGCCAGTCCGAGTCAGTGTGACAATCTTCCCGTGCGACTCAGTACGAAAATAGCCCGTCAGAGTCAATACAAAAAAGATCTTTGTCCGGTGCAGTACGAACACCACCCGTTTCGGATCAGTATTAAAATAAAATAACCTGATCGATTTGATAAGCTCGTCAGGTTCGACAAGTCTGAGAAATCCGAACAGCTCGCGCGACCTGAACGGCCTGGCAGGCCCGAAAGGCTCGGATGACCCGCGAGGACCGAACGACCCGACATGCCGGAACAGTCCGACAGGCTTCGGCCGAAGTGACCAGATATAGGCCTGAAAAGCTCTATAAATCTTGTAGACGAAATTCCGGTTAAACAACTTGGTCCGTATAGGCCTCTAATAATAGTAAATGTACGGAGTAACTTTTCATTTCAAATTCAAAATTTATTTTATCTAATCATAGTATGTTTGTCGGTCTTTATATTCAAAGACGTATTTTCGCGGCAACTATTCATTTATTTATGTTTGTTGAAATATCGATACACTAAGAGATGCATCTAGTAGGAATTCGGGAAATTTTCATTTTTAAGTTTTGCGTTTGTGTTCTGCTGATTTTGGCTATTTCTGTAAAAACCTCCATTTCTGTTTCTTTCATAATATTATAGTTTATAGTTATAGTTTGTAAGTTTGGTGTCATCAGAAATGTCAATGTCATAGCACTTTAGCTAGTTATTTTAGTAATTGTCGTCGATAAATCACTTTGAGTTTTTATCTTTCTTTTCGTGTTCGAAAAACAACAAAATATGAATATAAAAATGTCCAATACAAATTCGACTTTCATGTCATGTATTCATAAAAAAAGGATTTTAAATGCATTCAAAAATATACAACGAGATTATAGTTTCCCTTCAAAGTTCGTTGCTTTTTGATCACGTATGTATTCCGTATCAGAACGGCAGAAAGGATTTCCGTTCGATTTTCACGTCTAATTGAGCAATTTCGTATTCCACTTTAAAGTTTCTTTGCTTAACGGCGTATTATTTATTGAAAACCGATTTTACGCATTCCCACCGATATATTTTATTTTTCAATCTCTTAAACAAATAAAACTCGGAGGAAAATTCATTTATTTTTCGCTCTATCGCCATCTCTGTCTTCAATTGGAAAAATATGTAAGAGAGCAGAAAAAAAAAGCAGCACGAATTTGTCCAAGTCATCCCCAATAAATTATACTAAAATTCATGGCAGTACAGGAAAGCATCCGGTCGGGTGTGATAAGGAATGATACATGCACGAATATGTCATATCGTAGAACCAGTGCAATTGTAACTTACCCATCACCGAGAGATAATGATATCTTGTATTCCATTTCGCACGAGATATAATTGTGACATAAGGGTTGACGTTCTCCCTACGTTTCGCCAATTATTATTATCTTTATTGTTATCATCCGAGCGCAAGAAATTTGATCTCGGGCTATTATTATACCGGATAAAAAATTTATTTGCAACCACTACAAATAACAATACGAGAGCACACACAAAAAACAAATAAACCACCCACTTTCAGTTTAAAGGGAGAAGGAGAAAGTTCGTCACAATAAGAAATGTTTGTAGGGTTTTTTGTGCGTGTGTGTGTATGTTCGACCGCCCTTATTGGTCAATAAAAAAAGGTTTATTTAGACTGCCCCTTCTTAGAGAGATGCTATTTCATCTAGTGGCCTTTAGAAAACGAACCGATTTATTATAGACGAGCAAAAATGTTCGGGGTCGTTACGAATTAATCTCGATATACCTACAAAAAATATATATATTTATGTTTAGGGATACATAAATTTTTCTAGTCTAAGACGAAAACAAAAATAAATTAATCTGCAACATACAATAAATTGAGTTGTTTACTTATGATGTTAAAACAACAAGTCCTTCGTTTTAAGAGCACAAATAATTAGAATTCAAGAAAATAAAGGAAAAGCCGTAATACCTAATTAAATATGCAAAATGTAAAGGATGACTTGCATTATCATGAAGCTTTTTCATATTTCCAATGGGATGACTTAACCTTACTTTCTAGCGTTTGTTAGCAATATTTAAGAAAAAAATATGCAAAATCGTAGTACCTATGTGAAAACATTTTTACTTTTTCATTTTCATTAGGGTCGTGACATAACCTTCAAATGTTAAAACTCCAACTATCTTATTTCCTGGTATAATTACAAATTAAACTAATCAGTGTCTTTTGACATTAACACAAAATGATTTTCCGTGTCACCATAAAAGGCACACCTTGTACGATTTCAATTATTAGGATGAGTTGCAGAAAAAGAAATAAATTATCTTTGAATTAATTATACTGTTACTACTCCCGTTTTTAATACTCCTTGAAATATTTCTACACGACATCCCAAAATTAGATTTATCCAGTCGAGTCGGGCTTGTTATACATTCAAAACAAGCTCGATATATACTCGTACATGAATTCCTATCATGCTTTCCGTTTAAACAAAACTAGAAATGAAAGTGAACAAAGGAAGTTTAACATTAGATATGATGAGATTATTGTTTACAATTTTGAACTGAATGCCAAAATGGTTTAATTTTCAAAAAATAAGAGAAATTATAAGTGATAGGAAATTAGATATTTCGTGGCTTCTATTAATTTCTAAAAAATCTGTGAAATATCGTTTTCGTTTCGTTTTTAATTCGGATGTTTTTCAAAATATCGTTTTATGATATATTTTTAGTTTTTATAAATAAATTTCGATTTGTTTAACGGTAACATAAAAGAACCTTATTATTTCGGTTAATTTCGTTCTTGGTTCTCAATTATTAAATTTCTAATCATCCTAGATTTCTTCGAATTCCTGTCCTGAGCGCCAATATAAAATAATAACCATATTATATCACATAACTAAGTTGCTTGCAACAAGTTTCTGTTATCTCAGCAACAGATTGCAGAATCGCGAAGCCAATTTATGGCGATTCCGTTAAATGCTCAACATCAGTAGGGGTACTCCCGAATATACAAAAACTCCATTATTTAAAAGCTTTCTTGAAAAACAAAGCCGTAAATATTATCAAATCATTACAATTAAGTGATGCAAACTATTCCGTTGCATGGAATTTAAATATGCGACAGATATACAAACAAGAAATTACTTATTCAAGATCACATCGTGAATTATTCAATTTAAAAGATGCAACAAAAGAATTAAGAAAACTATTAGGTAACACTGTAGAGAGTCTGTGGGCACTTAGCTCTTTGGGCCAGCCTGTCGAAGGAAGGAATGTATTATCTGTTTAATTACTAGCAAATTAGTTAAACGAACGACCCGCGACTGGGAATCGTACAAGTTAGAGAAAGAGGTTTCAACACTACAGGAACGTACAACGTTTTTAAGCGGTAAAGCTGATATGTTGGATAATTTGACACGTCACCCAAAAACGCTAAGATCAGTGTATCTTTTTTGGTTTCTTCCAGTCTCTCATGTTATCATTGCAAAGGTGCACATGCTATTTGCAACTGCGAGAAATTCCAGCTCTGTCAGTTAATGAGCGCGTTAATCAAATACACAATGTCTTAAGACTTTGCACCAATTGTTTGCGTAACACTCATTCAGTAAAAGACTGCAGTTCAAAATCAAAGAGAAAGAAAGAAAGCTGCAACCACATGATAAATTAATGTCCACTTAACTGATTCGATTCAAAAGGCACTCGAACCATACTAAATTGTACTCATTTTTATTTACACAAGCGGGTTTACAATAAACCACATCTCTTAAAAGTGCTGAACGTAACCAATAATGTAAATGATGAAGTTTGTCTCGATCGAGCAGAGAGAACAAAAACCCTTGAACTTCACTGGTGTCCTTCCAATTACACAATTGCTAAATTGTTAGCAAAAGAAAAATTCTCTCTTCTATCAGTAAGATTTTTAACCAACTAAGTCGTTTTAGCCTCTGTACCATTATCGGTAAAATAATATTACAGGCCGTTTGAGTTGAAAAGAGAAACTGAGATGAAGCAGCTTCAGAACCCATATGTAAACGGTGGAATAAATACAATCAGGACAAAGAGATGATGTGAATAATTTAAAATTGAATAGTATACTGGGTGTCCGCGCAAAGCGTACGTAACAATCTTCCCTTACACTCATAGTATTCGAACGCAGGGAGAGGACGATTCGTCGAGAAAGCTAAGAAAAAAAGAAGAGTTGCAACAGTGTCTTCAGACTAACCCAGGACTATGCAACGTTTGGTCTCAAGAAAAGAAAAAGTGACCGCAATCAATTATTCCTCATCAGGAGGATAGGATTCAATATCCTTAGAGTGTTTCTAGCACCATCTACTAACTCATACATCCAAGGAGATGCAACTTGAGAAATAGCAAACAGACTTACAAATCTAGAAGCTAATTATGCCGTGAACTGATGAGCGGCGTCCGACTGCGCATAATTTTTTCTCCAAACCGTCTGATTTATAGTGAATCTATCGGGACAACGACGAAGATTACAGTGATGCCCACTACGTTCATGGGAACTCCGGATGCGCTTCTAAATATCTCCATCAAGATAGAAGAAAGATAATTTCTTGCGAGCCGGGTCGATAACCGGAGAAGAAGACTCAGATCTTCACTATCGCTCAATGAGACCTCACGACCAAACATTTACGAAACTGGGTGTTAGCCCTGTGACCTTGTGTTTAGACAAACGAAAGGTATAACCTATCTTAAAAATAAACTGGGACAAGGTAAACCGGAGTCTGACCGTTAGCTACTGTACACTCTATAATCAACGGTTGTAACTTCAAGCTTAAACGTTGAAAAATCGGGTAACCCGAAGAGCCTGATAACGTGCGAGACGCCCCAGTATCCAACAAACCAATCATCGGATACCGTAAAATAGAAACCTCTAAGTATGGACGTTGGTCCCCGGAAACACGCGACGTAACACAATCTAAAACAATGCTTGTGAAGCTGAAGGGCGTAAGGTCTAGGCAGAAAGCGAAGAGGGGTTCACTCGATCACTTAGCGCCTTCCCCGAGAATTTCCTGAACGCTGAAAACATGACCGGATAACAGAACCTACGACGAGGTGAGGAGTACCCACGAAGCATCGTTCAGCAATTTAATTCAGACAACGATAAAATAAGTGGAAGTGGAAGTATGGCTAATGAATGTTGTCTAAAAGTTGATGAGTGTGGATTCTCATTTGCGATATTTAATAAAATTAACACCTCAAATGGCTAATAAAGGTATTTCTTGAGTTAACATTCCTCCAAGATCCCCACATTTTGAAGGTCTTCGGGAGGCAGAAATCAAGAATTTGAAATTTCGCTTAAAACGCATAGTTGGCAATGCTCTGTTAACTTTTGAGCAATTATACACGGTATTAACGCGAACCGAGTCTATCATAAACCCTAGGCCAGTCACCCAAATGTACTCTGATGCTAATGATTATTCGTGCCTTACTTCATCCTATTTTGTAATCAGTAGACAGCTGCACGACAAAATCAACAATTACAAAAACAAACTTCTAGGCTGAATTTTTCAAAATATAAAAAAAAACTAACCATAACAGCAGAAAATCGGTTCTTACTATCAACATAAACAAGAGAATAGAGTACAGTTCTAGTCCAGTTGTGGGAGAAACACGATGCAGCAATTCTGTGCGTTGTGTCAAAAGTTCTGCATATCAGTGAGACTAAGAAAGGTGTCATGGTAATTAAAAGAGCTGAAGGAAAAATTCTGATCCACAGATTCTTATATCAGGAACATGAGAAATATAAAACTGATCAAAGTGATACTGCCATTCTTTGACAACGGAAGATCGCTACGAAATAATTTCACGACTCAGAGCTGTAAGCATTGTGATCTTCTACGGACACCGAACTCAAAACGCTTTTGCACAACGAAAGCGATTAGAGATTTGGCTCTGGGAATGATAAAACAAATATGTATCCAAGTCCCTGGAGTGTCAAGCTTTTTACTGCGCAGCTGTAATTCCTACAATATCTTTAGATTCAGAATAATTAAGGCAGAGTGTGAAAAGATGTCCAAACTCGTCACTCGTCGGAAGAAATTTGCCAACTAGCTGGGATTTTCCTAACAGATAATTTTGAAGTGGCTTTGAGTAATGGGCACATCTGTTCATTTACACCCAGTATCAATCGAGTCCAACTAAAACTAAAGTTAAGAGATGGGGAAAATCAAGCTGTTCGTTCTATAGCTAAATGCTAAAATCAAATTTTATAATAAATCCTTTTAACTCTAGAACAGCACAAAAATTATTTTTTTATAATTTTCCTTATGGGATGCATCGTGTCCGAGTAAATTTATATTTTGGCTTTTCGTAAACATTATTGTAAGATGCAAAATAAATGTGCTTTCCGAGTTTAATTTAGGTGAGAGAGCTTCTTGAAGAAGTTAGCTTCCTGCAATTTTTGAGCGTTTCCAATTATTCAAACGTATGAACACAGCCACCCCTATAAGTGGCCCGTAGAATTTAAAAGCCTGACCCGTCTTTATATTTATGTCTTTTAGAAAGTTGAAGCTGACCCTTGTTCGTAATTAGCCCTTTGAGAACTCAACTTTCAGTGTTAAGCTATTTGGATAGTATTAAGTACCTATAACAATGTGAATCCATTGGGGAAATAGTTTGTACAGAAAAGCACAATTTAAAAAGAATGAGTCATCTAGACATGCTCTGACATGAGGATACTGATTTATGTAGAGTGTCCCGATTCGTGTTACTAATATTTAGCATTTTCAAGTTCAATAGAACACGAAACTCAATTTTGAGCCAGCAAGGGCGGTTCGTGGGAGGGTAAAGCCCGATCCGTCTTCGTATGTACAAAACTTTCAACTTTTTATTTAATATTCTAAGCAACCTTAATACATTCATAACACATTAAATAAAAAGATTTAAAATCAAGAGATGATTAATCTCTCTTAGAGAATTGATAGGTAGCGAAGCCCAACCTTGGATTAACGCAGGTCTCCTGTGGCAGTGTTCGTACTCGGCATTAAGTTCAATATGCAATGGAGGGCAAAATCTGACCTTGATAGAACGACCAATTTTTATATTTATCTTTTCGAAAAAGTTGATCGAGGACGAAGCCCATCGCAAGTGGCCTCTGTCACGACGTAGTTAGACTTGTGCGCGTACTTAGCATTCTTAAGTTTAACGGAAAGTTCGACTATGGGCCACCGCAGGTGGCCTGCGAGATGACAAAAGTCCGACCCGTCTTTATATTTATCTTATAAAGTTAATAGAGGGAAAAGTTCCACGATGGACGGTGGTAAGATGGAGGTTAGAATGCGCAGCCCTACTCGCATCTGTATTGAGCATTCTCAAGTTTAATACAAGATAAAGCCCAACCTTGGGCCACCCTAGATGGTTCGTGAGATAACAAGATCTGACCCGTTTTGCATTTATCTCTCTTAGAAAATTGATAGACAGCAAAGCCCGACCTTGGGCCATCACAGAATTCCGTTGCAGAAGGTAGCCCGACCCATGTTCGTACTTGGCATTCTTAAGTTCGATGTGGAATTCAAAATGGAACGTGGGAAAACAAAGCCCGATTCTGGTCCATGTCAGGTGGTATGTTCGTATTTAGCATTCTCAGACGAAACCCGATCTTGGGTCACCGTAGATGGTTCGTAGGATTTCGTTCGTATTTAATATTCTTAAGTTCAACGAAGGCACCGTAAGTTGCTTGCGAGATGACAAAGTCCGATCCGTCTTTGTATTTATTTCTCTTAGCAAATTGATAGAGGGAAAAGTCCCACCATGGACCACCGTAACATGGAGGAAAGAAAGCGTAGCAATATCCACGCTCGTATTCAGCATTCTCAAGTTCAATAGACAGTAAAGCCCAACCTTGCGCCAATGTAGATGGTTCGTGAGATGACAAAGTCTCATCCGTCTTTGTATTTATCTTTCTTAGAAAGTTAATAGACAGCAAAGCACGCCCTTGAGCCAACAGACGGCTCCGTGGTAGAAGGAAGCCCAATCCGTGTTCTTACTTGACATTCTTGAATTTAATGTGGAATTCAAAGTAGAACCTGGAATGGCAATACCTAATACCGACTTTGGTTTTCCAAAGGTGACCCGTGTCAGGTCGTATGTTCGTATTTAACATCCTCAGATTGAATGGAAGGCGAAACCCGATCTTGGGTCACCGTAGATGGCTCGTGGGATGGCGACGAATCTCTCTGAGAAGCTTGATGGGCATGTAATCCTACCCGTGTTCGTATTTAGCATTCTCAAATTCAACAAAGGCAAAGTCCAAGCTTGGGCCACCGTAGGTCAGAAGTCCGATCCGTCTTTGTATTTATCGCTATTACAAAGTTGAGAGAGAGAAAACCCGACCATGGACCACCGTAAAATGGAGGTTGGAAGGCGTAGCCCTACCCGTGTCGTATTAAGCATTCTCAGGTTCAACAGAAGGTAAATGGCTCATGAAATAGCGAGGTCTTACCAGTCTTTGCATTTGTCTTTCTTAGAAAGTTAATAAGACAACAAAGTCCGACCTTGGGCCGCCACAGGGCTCCGTGGCAAAAGGTAGCCCGACCTATGTTCGTACTTGGTGTACTTAAGTTAAATGTGAAATTCAAAGTGAAACGTGGAACGATCCTATTCCAACTTTGGTTCACCGCAGGCGGCTCGTGTCATGACGTATGTTCGTATTAAGCTTTCTCAAGTTGAATAGAAGGCGAAGCTCGATCGCGAGTCACCGTAGATGATTCGTGAGATGGCGATTAATCTTAGGTGGCACGTTAAAAGACGTACCCCAACCCGTGTTCGTATTTAGAATTCTTAGTTTGAATGAAATGAACCATAGATGGCGATGAATCTCTCTTAGAAAGTTGATGGGCCATCGTAGGTGGCACGTAAAGGGCGTAGCCCTTCCGTTTTTGTATTTAGTATTTTCAAGTTCAACCAAACAAAACTCGAGTTTGGGCCACCATAGGTTGCCTGCGATATGACGAAGTCCGACCAGTACCTGTATGTAACTCTCTTAGAAAATTGATGGAGGGGAAATTCCCACCATGGGCCACCGTAGGTGGCACGTTGGAGGACGTACTCCGATCCGTGTTAGTAATTAGTTTTTTCGTGAGAAGGCGATCGCATCCGTTTCAACTCCAAAAAGCTTAAAAAAACAAGTGCTGTAGCGCAAGGTCAGCATAGAAAGGGCGTAGAGGTGGTGCGACGAAGCTCTGTAACACCTCTAGTGTATTTAAGTTTGTCTGTTAAAAATTTATACTTAGTGCTTATTTTAAATATTTTTCTGGCATTTAGTGCGTAAAAGCCCACTCTTTAGTGATTAAGTTCTATTTCATAATCGATTTTTTCTTTCTCGTCTGAATTCCACTAGTTTGAAGTCAGAAACCGACTTGAGACTAATTATATAAAGACTTTCAAACTAAAACGCCTCTAGAATGCTTAGTAAGTAATTTAATTACACAACTGACTCGGGAACAGATATCAGTACTTTGGGAGGAAATAACATCCTTATCAAGAAAATAGCTTCAGACTTTAAGCTGACATTTCTAAATAATCACGGAGATACAGCTGATTGAGTTCTGTGTGAAGATTTTCCTTTCTTTTCATTTAATGCAAGTCTAGCCTTAGACATGTTTTTGTTACCAATCACAATAATATTGTGACATGTTTAACAAAATACAATTACTAATTAAAATTGAATTTTTCTGTTTTGACGAGAAACAAGCTGATCGGAAACTAACGTCAGTACAAAATTAATTATATACTTGAGATCGAAAGGTCTTACAAGTAGAATAAAAGTCCTATTGAATCATTCATGTGTTTTAGCACGTAGCACTGTAAAGATTTATAATAAAATCAAAAAACTACCTAAATCTCTAGCTTATTCGAGACACTATTTGTATAAATTTTGTGGAAATGGAAAAATTACAATTTTACAAAAAACTCGAATATTCAGTATAACAGATTTTTAATGTCTACGATTAGAACAAAATTATCAGCTTCATATGGTCTATCTTTATGTAGCAAAACACGAAATTACCACACAAACTGTAATTCGATAATAAAAAGTCATTAAATCCGATGACCATATTAAACTGCAAGATTGAATGACACGAGAGAGCTGCTGCAACAGCTAGTCCAGTCAGTATACACGGAATCGTTAAAAACACTCATCTAGAAAGGAAAGGGAGAGACAGAGAGAGAGTGAGATGTGTACTACAAATAAAAGCCCCATTTTGTGGCGAGTCTGAGGGAGTCATTAAACATGACTTATAGCAGTTGCGCTCGTTGTGTTATCAACACTACGCCGAGTGCACACTGTAGATCCCAAACTAGCTATGCATGGTGCAACCAACTTCTGCATTTATCACTGCAGAATATAACTATAAGTATGATTATTGCCCGAGTTATTGCACTAAACTAGTTGCTGTATATAATTTAGTTTACTATATGGCGCGGTTATACTTTAAACTAATGTCCCGTGTGTGAATTTAGTGGTATGAGTTGTAAAATAAAGTGGCCGTTTGAAGCGAATTAGTTCAGCTGAAGTATAAAATCGTTTTCATTTTAATTTGCGATTTCGTTTTATTGAAGCAAAAAAAAATCTAATCGGGCGCTTTAATTCGAGAGTTAAAATTCTATCAATTCGAAAAAGGCAATACACACAGTACATACTTCTATTGCTTAACGATTCATGCTCTCAGAGATAAAACGGGCCTTTAATGAGTTTCTGAAGTCTCAAGTGCAATTGGAGTCGCTCTCTTTTACGTTCAGGCGCCGAATGTAATTATTTAAGAGCTTTCCTCTACTGATCACATCTTAATTTGTGTCGGAACGTTCGATTCGTTACTTTTTACCATCGCCAATGAATAGTCGGCCCTTATTCCTTTTGCTTTTCTATAGATAATTAGAAATTCAAGTACGAGCATACATTCGTACTTATTAGGACGTGTAAAGTGTGCTTTTACAACAGCTAGATGAAGAGTCAAGGTAGTTGAGGAAATATCAATCGAGAACGTTTGCAGTAAGCATCCACGTTGCCAGCCCATGCAATAAACACTTCACGTAATGATAGGAATAAAGTCGGATATTCGACAAAGTGGAAAGCATTGCAATTTTGCGGAGTAGAAGTGAGGACTGACAAGGTTTATTTCAGTCGGAAGAACATCCACAAAAGAAGACTTCAGAAACGACGCTGCTCTCTCTAAAGATTACAAGAGAAAATTCAATCAACGTTTAAAAAATATATTCGGAAATAGAACCAAAACCACCTGTTTAAGAGAGAAAGAGAGAGAGAGAGAAGAAAAATTAAATTATCGAACCATAAGAAGAAAAACACATTTTCGTCCATAAAAGCCTCCTTTCAGAAGCTTAATATACAGGATGTTATTTAAAAAGATTAAAGTGGAATAATTGAATTTAACAGTCTTGCTTTAATTTGTTTCTAGATTGAGATACTACAATTACGATATGAATGAAAGGGAATTTTATATTCCTTATGATAGTTTAAATTGATTGAAACTAACAACTGAAGTGTTAGCTAACTGTAGCCATGAAAATAACAAAATACAAACTTACCCTTTCCTTTTAATGGGGTGCTCTTCTACCATGATTTGAGATACAAGACATACTTACAACGAGTTAATCATTACGCACAACAAAGACAGTTAGATAAAACAAATACTGCTATTAGCACTTGAAATATGCTGATTTATTTGAGATTTCATCAATTTAAAGTTCTCAAGATTTATATTTTTGTTATTTTTTTATTTCCACTACAATAAATCATTTTTAAAATGATTCTGTTTCAAATAGTGGGAGAATGTGAAATTTAAAACTTAGAAAGTATTAAATTTCAGTAATCATTCATTTTTAGATCGAGATTCAAATTACCTGCTAAATGTGACAACTTGAAACAAAAATCGATTTTCTCTTCTAAAGACATAATAAACAAGCTAAGAGTAGTATATCCAGCTCCTCGTAACCAAACGGTGGAGCACGTGCAGCTGCAGCAGAATAAACGAATGGCAAAAAGAGAGCAAGCAGCTTCCGGACGAAGCTCCGCATTGCAGTAAATCCAGGCGCGACACAACCCACTACAGAGAGCGAGTCCGTGACTCCGGGCGACCCCCAGGATGCTGCGATAAAGTTACACCGGAGAAGGTGGCGGCGGCGGTGTAAAGAGGCCAACACTTTTCGAGAGTTTCGGCCACTTGCGGAATACTTTATCCACCTACTCATAACTTTTTGGAGGGTTAAGTGTCTCATAACTTTAATCCGTCAAGAAAAACGAGTTTGTTTTAAAAAAGAAGAGGAGCGTGGAGTGGAGAAAGAAAAGTGTATTCCCTCTAACTCTCCCCTTTTGCCGTTGTCCGCGCAAGGAATTGTAAACACACCGACGTAATTACACGAAGGCCGCACCCTACTCTTGTTACTCGTCCACTAAACGGTAGCACACTCATTGTCGAACGTAATTAGTTTAAAAGAAAGTAGACTTGCAACTGAGTGTGAGCTTCCCCATTAATTTGATGCAACAATCAGGATGTTTCTATTCATATCCAATTCTTCCAAGCATTTGAATTAATTTTATATTAATTAAAACAAGATAAAATGTACCAAACATCTAAGGAAATTAATGGAAAATTACCTCTGTGCAGAATTAATTCAAAATGTAAAAAACAAATTTCAAGCAGAAGGTTTCTATTTTAATTTCATAAAGCTTAACGGGTGATTAGTTCCTCCTGCAAAAGAATACGATTACGGTTGCTATATGCTGCGGCCAAAACACAAATATAGTTTAATAAGGCTTCTCTCCAGTGTGAGATGTATTTAATAAAAGAACCGCAAACTTTTAAAGGTAACGCTGAAACAGCCAAGGTTTTTAAATTAAATTGTCGTGTATTGTCGCTCGCTGAAGATTTTAGATTGCAAACAATTAGACTTATGTACTAAAATCATGATAATATTTCGGAAGGAAATTCTTTCATGCTTAAGAGTTCAAGTATTAAGAAGCGTAGAATAAAATTTAAAAGCAAAGCAGTATTGTAATGAAAATTTTTAAGAAAAATTGTTCCGTGTGTTGCTAATGGAAGTATTTGCGATACTTTTTTGTATTTTCTGTTTAAATAAAAAATAAAATACACACCGTCTCCTTATCCACAGCAATATATATTTTATACTAATTCTTTGTATTATTATTATTATTGCTGTAAATTCTGTCGAAATAAATAACTAAATTAGGTATTCACGGCGATGAATAGTTAAAACATACACAACCTTTTTAATCTAACAAGTATTTAAAAATATAATGCTGATGTAAAATACGCTATTTTATGCGCGAGCAAAAGGATATAAGGCAATTCGTAGAAGCAGTTGGTTTTTCCACGTGTGTAAAATGGAGTCAAATTACATTTCAGGAACATGCAAAAGAAGTTAAGCTGACTTCTCCCCTTCTACATAACCATTTTGATATCCTTAGGTTGTGTACAAGTGGTTATGCCTCATCTATTATGACTTATCACCTTTTACATGTATGCAATGAACAGCTTATGAGTAGCTTCTAACCTCACTATTCCAGTTGTTAGAAAATGTTGCATGGTTAATGGTGATACTGCTAAGATGTGTTCCCGTGACCAAAAAATATTGAATGTACTATTAAATCAAGTGTGTGAAGGTGAGTGATTAATTATTTCTATTATATTTTTCTGAAATAATTAAACACCAAAAGTTGTTTGTGGTTAGGTGCGTCGTACGTCTTGTGTTTGATCTATCTTGTACGTTTATTCTACTACACGTGCGATTCTTAGAATTACGCCGTCCCAGGCCAAGCTTGTTTTAACATTGATTAATTCACGCTTAAATCTTCCATCCAACATAGGGGTGCATTGTGGTCATGTATAGCTTCTGTTTGAATCTGGCTTTTTCTTTGTTGTGTAGCACGTTTGCAGGTCGCGACAAATCAGAATGCTCCATTGTTGAGTAGGAGTGTTTGATCTTCTGTCTTTATCTTACTCACGTCCTAATACAGCTGCGCTTAATCCAGGCGTGGCTTAATTTCAGTGCGTTCGGTGTACTCCAGACGCGCGGTGGCTAGAGGGTTTTCGGTCTTATGACAGTAAAGTTCACCTGTTTGGAGTTTGTCATTCATCGCCGTGTTCAACAGTTTATGAAAAAACTCATCAGGAATGGTTCCGCTTGAAGTGGTCACAGATCCTGCTTATCCGGTGTAAGTTAGCTGTGCACACTGCTGTGACTGTTTAAGCAAAAATATTGAGATCAGGTTAGTATAATGTTTCTTGGTAAGTTTGAAGAGGGTTTGAGTACAGGGTGTCCACTGCTTACAAAGAGCCTCCTATATATACCGAGAGTTCTCACCACCAGTGAATATGATGACCTTGACTTGATTCCTGGCTCCCATACCGATTGTGACATCTTCAGGAAATCACTGAAGGCTTTTATTGACTTTCTGTTTCAATTTAAGGTAAATTATCTGTGAACCCATCCCATCTCATCTCCCAGTTCCTTCTATAAAAATGATGTAGATTACAGCGAAATTAGTGAAGGTACACGTGAATTTAGACAACTTTTGTGAAAATATCAGAATAATAAAACTTGATAAATTTCATCTCTACTGAACTATTTTATTTTAAATTCCAGCGAAGCTCCCGATCTTCCAGAAGAAATTAAATAGGAACTGCGTGATGTTTACTTTGATTCTGACAATAGCATTAGAGACACAAATTTCGAACCGCAATCGGGGAACGAGTTGAAAATCTTAAATAATTTGGAGCCGATGGAAATTTAGTCCTTCAATGAAAATGACACAATTGACAAAAATAGAGCCGAAAGTATTATAGAGAAGATTAATTTAAAACCTAAATATATTCTGAAAGGAGACACCACAAAGAAAAAGAATGAAAGAAAAAAAATTGAAAAAAACTGAAAAACTGGAAACGTAAATGAGAGAAAAATAAAAACCTTGGGTATATGTAGGAAGAAATACAATCAACCGTTTACTCAGGAAGACAGAGAAAAAACCTTTTTCGATTTCTGAAATATAGGCGATTATAATGGAAGAGTACAGTACGTATCTGATTTGATCAATCAAATAAAAACAAACTACAAGAATACGTACCCAAGAACTAAATAAACAACGCTTTAGGCAAACTACCGTGTTCCATTATTTGCAGATAGATGGCACTAACGTCATTTGCAAATCGTGCTTTGTTAAAACTTTGATTCTTCTTCTTCGTAATATTGCAAATCACATAAGGCAACAATAATTTCTTTCCATAGTCTTCTATCTTCAGCCATTGTTTTGACCCTCCTCCAGGTGCACCGCGACGCCTCGAACCTTGTGGATTCCAGTTTCCATTTTCTTCGACGGATTTGAATGTCGACTGATTTTTGCTGACACTTTTGTTGGAGAGCGTGGTTAAAAATGACGTTTGGCCAATATATCTTGCAAATTCTTCTCAAGCACCGCTTTTTTCCAAGAGTATTTAACGCATGTGCTAAACACATGAAGCTTCGTTTTCAGGCTGAGGTGATTCGAACGCCAGATGTTGCTGAGTTGGGGAAATGCATACTGCACCTTCCTGATGCGAAGTTTCACGTCCTCTCTCGCGCCGCCAGCTGGTGTTATTTGGCTGCCAAGATACGTGAAACTATCGACACTCTCAATAGGGTTATCACCTAGGGTGAACGTTGCTCTGTTAGTCCCAATAGTCATACTTTTTGTTTTGCTGACGTTGGTGTTTGAGCCCACTGTTTTTGCGTTAGCATCCAACGCATCAAGTTTTTCCTGACCCTGCGCCTTGTCGAAAGTAGGTCAAGATCGTGGGTAAAATCACGGTCCTCCAAGTGTTCGTTCGTCCGTAATGACCATTGAATTCCCATTTTCTTGTCCTGTAGAGTAACCGTAAGAACTTAATCTAGCAATATGAGAAACAGCAACGGAGAGAGGATACATCCTTGCCTAATGCTACTACTGCATCAGTTGCTATACTGTGCCTTGACTAAGTTTAGTAGTTTGCTTGCTATCCCTTTTCCTTCCATCGCCAGCCAGTTGTCGTGTTTAACGTATCTAAGGCCTTCTGGAAGTCCACAAAAATCAGGTGCAAGCTTTGTTGAAATCCGTCCACTTCCTTGGCGATGATGCGGAGAGTGTTGATATCATCTGTACAAGAGCGGCCTGCTCGAAAGCCCGCTTGATTCTCTCTCAGCGCAGGATCGACCTTGCAGAGCACCTTTACGGAAACACAAAGTAGCATGGTACCCCGCCAGCTGTCACACAGACTTAAGTCACCTTTCTTAGGGATTTTAACGAGTATACCTTGAGGCAAGTCTTCAAGAAACAGCTCATCTTCCCAAATCCTTGAGAAGATAGAATATAGTGCTTGCGCTGGCAATGTGAAGTCCGATTCAAGCATCTCGGCTGTTATTTGGTCGATTCCTGGTGACTTATTCATCTTCATGCTACGAATGGCTGTCTCCATTTCGTCAATGATGTGCGCATTCCAAAGAATTTTTGGAATTCTCGCGACTTGAATCGGTCACTAGAGAATCAGATGTTATTGTGAAGAGGTCGAACCATAACCAAATTTGCTCTTCTCGACTTGTCAGCAGCCTGCCAGTCTTGTCCTTGAATAGAAATCCATTAGTGCACGTTTTCCTGAGAGCTTACGTATAATTTGAAAGAGATGACGCGTGACATTCATTCTTGCGGCTTCTTCTGCTTTAGTGGCGAGATCAAGAACTTTGATGCTAGTAACAAATTTATAGAAACTGTTATTAACAAGAAACGTGCCCAATTATCAAGAATTGTGCAATTAGATAAGAACCGTGGAATAAGAAAACCTAAATGGAGATTAAGAAGGTTCGCGATCACATACTTTCTGTGCATTTATATGAGAGCCAGCACTCGAGAAGGGTAAGGTAAAAATATCTGCTCTCACATTATACACTTGCCTCTTTGTATGAAGCCTACAAATTGAAATCTTCAGATCAACCTGCAAGCCGAAAGATTCTTAAAAATGAGTTTCATAAATTGAACATAGCCATTAAAAAAATCTAAAAAGGATATTTGTTCAATATGCGATACACAACAACAACTCTTATCTGCACATCACGTAGGATATAAATCCAATGCAGCCGATAAGGAATTGATGAAAAGTGATTCCAACAAGAAAACTATTTGTTTCGATCGTCAACAGTGCCTTCCAACATCGGATGTTAACAACTCTGTAGCGTTTTATAAAAGACAACTGTGGACCTTTAATCCGACTATTTGTGACTGCGATGATAGGCAAGCCTATTGTTGTATGTGGCACGAGGCCATGACAAAAAGAGTTCGAGTGTGTACATATTACAACTGTTTTGTAAAAAGAACTGAAGCACATATGCAATTATCAATTATGTATTCTGACTCGAGTGCTAGTCAAAACAAAAACAGCCACTTCCCTACAACGTGCTTTATGGCTTTACAAAATTCGAGTTTAGAAATCATAAACCACAAATTTTTAATTCCTGGTCACACTCACATAGAGTATGACACAGACCACACTATGATCGAAAAGAAAAAGGAAAAGTTTGATGGTGCAATAGTTAGAACATCCACATGCCTGGTCCCAACTATTCAGGCACGTCAAAAGAAGAAAACTGTTTATTGTCAGGGAAATGGAATCAATTCTTTTTTTTAATTTAGTAAACTGTAAAACTAACACTGGCGGTGAAAAGATGAACTGAAGGAAGTACGGTGGTTGCGATATCAAAAAGGAAATCACAAATTGGTTCAATATAAGACATCTTTCAATGATAACAAGCGATGTAAAACAATAAGTTATGAGAGGAGTGGTAAAACTGCCAAAAACTTTGAATTACGTAAGGCTTACACTGGTCCGGTTCATATATCCGAAGAGAAAAAGAAATGCTTTCTAGACCTCCTCCCATATGTCTCAGGATCCCTCTGGGATTTCTACAGAAATCTGAAAACTGACAACGATGTGGTTGACGTGTATCCCGACGCTGCACCAGTTGAAAAGAAATACTAATATTTTTATACAGAGTGTTCATAAATGTTTCTGGGTCCATTGGGCTGTGAGATCATGCTTGCAACTGCATTTGCTGCCTTTTGAAACAGGGGATATTATGTATTAGAGTGTTTGTCACGTTACACGCATTGCATCGTTGTTATGATGGTTGCCTAATCTTATGTTTTTTAAGAATTAATAAATTAAAATTGTGTAGAAGTAGTTGCTAATTGAACAGACTTGGGGCCTTAAGCGGCAAGTTGTTGTGTTGAGGTTGGCTTTTTAGGGCTAACCTCGTTGTTTTATGTTTAGCTTGGTCAGCAGTCTCACTGACCATCAATGCTCGATTAAGACTTGAGAGCAGCTAACACATAAGGAAATTGAGTACACCAATTAATTGATAATACTGATTTATTAATTACCGATTTTTTCTTATATACAAAAAACAACTGCTGATATAATACAATTAAAACTAGGTACCAATTAAAAATATACAATGCTGCAATTTTATTTACATTCTATAATCTAGTTTATCTTTTTACTGACCTATACTCTTTTTGTATTCATTGTTAATCGTAATAGGAAGTAAGTTGAGACAGTTTATGTTGCGCCAGTAAAGCTTGCAAACGTTGCTTGTTTGCACATTGTTCATTTATGAAATACAATACAATAATAATAGTGACTGCATTTTTTCATATGTTGCAACGACCTTGATTTTTTTTATTGAATTAATTTATGTTGAAATTTTTAGATTTTTTAATATAAATAGGAACTTGGAATTATGTTTTAGAATGAAGAAAATAATCTGTTTAATGCAAGATTAAACACTAATAAACCTACAACTTTAGTCTTGAAAAAGATTTTTTCTTACAATAAGCGCAATTAGAGAGCAAAAATGTAGAACAATACAACAAATTTCAGCACAAGATTAACTAAATTACTAAATGCAAGACAATGACATTTGCAATTGACAAACGATCAAGAACAAATACGTACCAGTTGTTGAAATAAGTCAACATGAGGGCTCACCAAAATTAGATTCCACAGCTAAAAAACATTTATGAACACTTTGTACTTATTACAAAGTGTTAAATATGTAAATTTACTTTATTTAACAAGTTTCGGAATCAGGTTTGATATTATCTTGCAACAGCTTTTTTATTTTATTATTATAGATATATTTAGAAAGGGCGATTGCAACCAAATCAATATGTGTAAAAAGGGTTTAAGTCTAAAATCATAACATGCAAAACGAGCTAAGTGAAAAAACAAAGCCTTAATACCTTATATTTCTTTATTTTCATTTTCCCACTAGTTACATACCGCAAATTCAACTTTACTTGCAGTAATTCCAAAAACACCAGTTACTTCAAAATTCGCAGCAGTGATATATACAGGGTGCCCGAAAAGATTTTTGCAAACTCTGTGTTAGATTACTCGAAAACCACTGGGAGTGGGAGGATCGGACCGCTTGAGTTCGAGAACGTGCTGCTTGGAATTTTAGTAGCAATGAAGCGGTATACAGGATAGCAAGGCGCTTTTTGTGTAAAATGATTTTACAAGAGTAACCATTCAAACACCCAAGTTCGTCGTCTTTACTTGCGCATTTTAATTTACATAACATTAATCAAGCTCCTTCATGTGCTTTAATCAGATATTGGGTTAGACAATTTGAAGCAGAAGGCACACCATTGAAAAACAGCCATATTGGTAGACCCAGAGTCGGTAGAAGTAGGGAAAATATCGAGAGCGCCCGAGCTGCAGTGGCGCAAATGCCCCGCTGTTCAATAAAAAAACAAGCTGCTACCTTGAATTTATCGAAATCAACCGTTCACACGATCTTAAAGTTGCATCTCTACAAGATTCAAATAGTGCAAGCATTAAAAAGGAAGATTACAAAATTACAATCTGCCGAGTACATGTTACAGAACTTCAATAATTTCAATAGCATCATGTTCAGTGACGAGACTCATTTTCATGTAAACGAAGCTGTAAACAAGCAGAATTGCCGAAATTGTGGTGATACAACCCGGCCAAAAAACATCAGCAACCTTTACACAGTCCCAAAGTTATAGTTTGGGCGGCAATGTCCGCATCTGAAATAATTGGTCCCTACTTCTTTGAAGATTGGAATCAACCCACAGTCACCGTTAATGCTATGCATTATAGGGAAATGCTGGAAAACTTTCTTGAACCAGAATCGGGAAATTTTTGTGGTTTCAGCAAGACGGGGCGACCGCTCACACTGCCAATCTTACAACAGAAGTCGTTCAAAGGATGTTTCCCGAAAAGGTCATATCATAGAACGGCAATGTCAGGTGGCCCCCCAGAAGCCCCGATGGCTTTTTTCCTACGGGGAAACCTTACATTAAAGGTCTACGACCCACTGCCTGCTAATTTGAATCAAGTGAAGTAAAGAATTCGCGATTAAAAAATTCAAGCAATTCCTGAACAGCTCTGTCGGCGCGTGTTCACACATTTCAGGGGTTGTTTGGAAGAGACAGTGCGAAGAGACATTTTGACCGGATAATCTTTCACAAATAAATTTCCATAGTTTGTAGTTTATTTTGAAAATACGAAATTAATAAAATATCTAAAACTTACCGGGTTAAGATTTTTTTAAATCGCAAAATCCTTTTTAGACACCCGTATATACCGATATGTTTTTTTTTAATTTCAAGAGTATTATCAACTTAGACATTCTTTTGAATTTTGTAGGTCAGAAGTTGAAAAGAAATTTAATTTGCTAGATTTTAGAATATTATCTTTAATGCACAAACCTCGCCTTCACGCCACTGTAATGTTAACGCCTCATATTAACGCTTTAAGTCGCCTTAATCAAAGGTGCCTGCAATCCAGTTTATTTAAAGACATTCTTTTAGAAAATAATTATTCAGACTTCCTGTTCTATATATAACTATACAGTGTGTCCACATTTCGATGCTCACTATTGGGATCTCGGAAATTGTTAGAGATACGACGTCGGTTAAATTAGAAAAGTTTTGGCTATTTCCGAAATCATTTTAGTTAGGCTTTTTTTTTCAAAAAAGTTCACGGTTTTCTAAATATTTGCTAAAAACGAAATTATCTTATTTTTCTTAAATAAAAAGCATTTCCCACTTAGTGTGCCATTGCTTTAAACATATGAAAATCAATGATTTTTGTCAGATAAATTACATTTGTTATGTAAGAATTGTTAAAACAAAACAAAAGACGCTTTTGAGATACTTTCCTGGGCATTCACAGATAGCATCAAATAAGCAGCTAATGCCCCATAAAAGCGTATTTATTTTGTTTTAGCAATTTTTGCATAATAAATGAATTTCTTTGATAAAACTCCACTACTTTGTGTGTTAGACGTCATGGCCCACTATGATGAAAAATGATTTTCACTTCATAACTCGGTAAAACAAAAGAATAACTATGTCGAACCATGTATCACTGAAAAGCATTTAAAGCGTGCTGTTCAGTAATATGGAAATCAAGTAGGCGTTCCATTAGGAAAAAATTTGATTTACGTTTCACCGCCGAAGTAAAACAAAAGAAAATTGCGAAAATAATTTTTTGTGTTTCAGAGTAAATTCTGTAAAACACCCTCTTTGCTGTTCTTTTCTATCTTTGCTCGTTCCTAAGATATTTCACTTAAAAAAAAATAAGATGGTTTCGTTTTTAGCAAATATCTAATAAGCCGTGAACTTTTTTGAAAAAACAAAAGCACAAGTAAACTGATCTTCAAAATAGCCAAATTTCTTCTAATTTAACCGACTTCGTATCTCTTACAATTTCCGAGATCGCAATAGTGAGCATCGAAATTTGGACACACTGTATAGTGATATGGTTTTCTTTTAAATTTCAAGAGTATTATCAAGTTAGACATTCTATCAAATTTTGCACGTTTGGAAGTTGAAAAGAAATTTAATTTGCTGCATTTTAATGCACAAACCTCGCCTTACGCCACTGTAATGTTAACTAACTCCTTGGGTCATACTAACGCCTCAAGTCGCCTTAATCAAAGGTGCCTGCAATCTAGTTTATATAAAGACATTCTTTTAGAAAATAATTATTCAGACTTCCTGTTGTGTATATAACTATCTAATAATTCTCCTTAAATCTTGTTCATTTAAAGTTATTATTTTGAATAAAAATGCAAGTAGAAGAAATTCCTAAGAAACAGATAGAACTCGCAAAATCAATTTGAAGATATGAACATGATGAAACCCCAAGAATATAGAACTGATACTAGCGTAACAGAAAAAAGCAAATTCTAAAAGGAATCGATAAAAACAAACACTTGCATAATAACAAGCAGAATTCCAACGAAAAAGAAAAAACAATGAATTTTCGTCTCATTTATTTAAAACAATCCACAGTAAATAAAATATGTTCTGTCCAGCGATAATTTTCAGATTGAATTTTAAAAACCGTTCAGTTTCCATTCTGCAAACACGTAAACCAAATCAAAGTTTCAAACCAATTTCATTTTCACCGTCAAATTAAAATAATCGCTTTAATCTCGTTGTAATAATTAAAAGTTCAAACGATGATTTTCTCGGCTATTTTCCTCCTTATCCAGAAACAAAAAAGAGAGAGACAGAGAAAAGGAGAGTGAGGAAGTCGATCGGCGTTTAACGAACGGTAGAGAGGAAGTTCACTGGAATCAATCCTTCAGTATAATAACCGTAAAATAGAATTTCCTCTCAAATGCTGTCCGATAAATCTGACGTTTATGAACATTAATGGTCATTAAATGGTTTACAACCTGAGATTAGTGTGCCAGGTCAGTGTGTCAGTGTGAATTCGCGACGCGCGGACTGCTGCTGGCGGTCGGCGGACGGCGGCGTATTGACCTCCGCCGCCGTTTCTCTTCTGCCCACGTGGCACGAACAGGAAATATAGCGTGAGGCCGCGCCACACCTCTTGTACTATGCTTGCTTGTGTTATAATTTAGGCGAATTGCATGAATAAAATGCCTGAAAATTACAGAAACCGGCTTGACCTACAAAAATAACTTCACGTAATCGTTATTAAGGGAAAAAAAAGTCGACGGAAGAAAGCGGGGGAAACGAAAAAGAAATTCTTAACTCGTGTTATTGTTGTAATCTGGTATCGTATGTAAAATCGCGGAATGAATGACAACTGGAATGTGTTGGGAATTTCTCGTCGTCATTAAGGAGAAAAGTGGGGGTTAAAATTGAAAGGGGGAGCACAATTTTAAGTTGGGAATAAAGGCAAATGATTTATGTTCAGTGTTTTCAGCTTTGAAGATTTTGAATCCTCCACATTTTCAGTTGTGACACGAGGGTGACAACGTTTAAAACGTAACTAAAATTGGATTAGGACAAAACTAATTTAAGACAACTGTAAAGCTCGTTTTCAGCGAATCTAATTCGCTTTTGATGAATTACGAAAGGATTGTTTTAGCTATGTTAGTACAACGATATCTCTGTATATTGTGAATGAGAAACAGAGCGAATTTACAAGGGTATAAGAATATCAACAATCGATAACGACATGGTTTTTTATGTAAATCTCCCGAATAATGCTTGATACACTTAAAAGAAAAGGCAAGCTTTTTTTTGTAATTCCTCGCTTTTTACGAGAGGAGCTTTCCGATTAAATTTAATACCGAATTAATTTCATTAAATTAAATTAGAAAAAGAATGAAAAAGAAAACTTAATGAAGTGGGGGCAATCCTGAAAACATCCTGTATATATCTGTGTAATCTACTGCCTACTTATTTTGCTTCCGCACGAAATAGCCCTAGGGAAACATTTTTCATATAGCAGCAAGCGCTTCCACTATGAATTGGTCCTCCAAATAACGACTATATAACTTCCCTGTCATCTATCTGAGCTTTTAGTTTTATACGAATACATATCGCTTCCTAAGCTTCTTAATACATCCGAATTTAAAGGCAAACAAAAAAAAACAGAATAAAAATGTCATTCATTATTATTTCTCGCGTGTTCTGTTTATTACCTCTCCCTAAAATCAATGTCATATAATAATCTTAACAAAATTGCGTTTTCGCTTTTAGAAACTAAACCGAACCGCAAGGAGACACAAGCAATATCCCTTATATAGTTTTTTCCGGACGATTTACTTAGCTAAGTCTTTTTAATGGGCAACCGCCTCACGTAATGGGGTATAAATAACTAGATTAATTAATATCTTTAGCCCAGCTTTTAAGGTTTATCACCAACGGGGCGAAAGTAATTGAAAATGCGTTTTTTTTCTCGTTTATTTTTTTCTCCTTTCTTTATTGCTATTTTTCTTCATTAGGTATCGGCGGGCGGTGGTGATGGTGATGATTAAGATAAGTTCTGGAATTATTTATTCTTATGTACAGGGTGAACTAGATTCGATGTGTATACAGGATTTCTGTACTACTACTAAGCAGTAGAATTCTTTCGATATTATCTGTCTTGTAAGAAACAATCTTCTGTACAGCTCAACTAGATTTTGGGCTGCTTCCTAAGCTGCCTGTCTGGAATTGCTTCACTGGAACGGAAATGTCGAAATGTAAGCATTGTTTTAATATTAAAAAGTAACTTTTTACTGCATTTTATAATTTCTTAAACACAAAGTGTATCAACATAGACTTTCACAAAGTTTACTTTCTTAGAAATGTTATTAAAGGATATAGTCACAGACATTCTATAGATGAATAAAGAGTCCTCCTCATGGGATGTACATAATGTACAGAAGTACATAAAACACGTTTTACAGGCTGAAATGATAAGATCACTCCTTGCAGCAACCAAAGATATCCGATCAACGACGATTTGTAATTTTTCCTCGATAACTGTCATACTGCTGGCAGAGTAAAAGATTGTCAAGTCATCTAGGGTAAATGCATCTAATTCCGCCCAGCTCCAACAGCCCACCGCCTAATGAATTATTGTTTTATAAATAAATTATAACGGCTCAAATAACTGCAATTTTTACTTCTATGATGTCTACTATCCTTGGTTCTAGGCATTATGTTGCATTCATTCCAAGTAAATAAAAATTATATGTCAATTATTAGCTTTCAATTACTTTCGGAACGTGCGATTATGCTAAGACGAGAAATTCTTGCATTCTAGATAAATTTAGGCATTGTTTTTAACATCTTTGGCAATATTTTTATTTGCTAAATCATATTGAATACAAAGAATCAGAAATTTTCATTAAACAAATATGGAAAACACAGAGTGGATCGTTTACTGATACAAAAAGTGCATTTCAATAAATTATTTTTTTTTGAAATATAAAACTAAACAATTTATAACTTTTGATGATAAGTATGTATACTATTAATATGTACACTGTTATACAGAAAGTTTCATTAATCAATATTATTTAGTTTTAAATCTAAACGAGTTTGAATTTCAAATATTCTTTAGGTGGCAGGGTATTGGTGCTTTTACCCTACATACATACATACTGTCATCAATGGATCTAAGTATTTTATTGATGCTTAGCGTTGATCCATGGGAAATTTCTTTCGGTATACCGCGGCTTATAAAGACTGTATCACCAATATGCACAGTGAGTCTGTTTTCATATAAAAAGCTCTGCACAAAAAGCTGTAAATTTCCTACCATGTTGTTAAAAGATAGCGTTTCTACTAGAGGTATCGTGAGCTTACTCTAGATCGAAGAAGACTGTAACAGTATAGTGGCGCTGCTTGAAACTTCTCACAATACAGTCTTCTACTTGAACCATCTGGTCTATGATGGATCTGTTCTGCCTAAAACTCATTTCGAAAAGGGCTAGAAAACCACAAGTTTCCATTAATCTGCAGTTGACCATCTTCTTCAGAAATTTATCCAAGCAACAGCTAAGAGAGATGGGTTGGTAACTAGCTGGTAAGCTAAGATCTTTCTAGATATATTTACATACGGTGTAGGCGGTAATATTTCTAAATTTAAATTTCGCGCCGCAATTTAGGGTAGCAACACTTCTTACAGTTGTCCCAGATTGTGTGTAGTCAGTCGTCAACTCAGAAAAACCGGAATTGCAACTGTTTACACTGCCCACAAAGCAACAAGGAGGACCATCATTACTCTACGAGTCCAGTCCCCTAAGTGAAACGAAAGCCGCTACTTATTTAGAGATCCAGCTTGACACTAAGATGCAGTGGTCAAGGCACGTCGATCAGAAGGGGAGTAAGCGAATGAGGTTACTGACCAGACTAGCAAGAACGAAGTGAGAAGCCACGGAAAAGTCTTGACGCAGGCATACACCGCATCTGTAAGACCCGTGATGCAATATGGGAACGAACTAATTGCTACAGCCCCCAAGACAACTCGGGAGAAGCTAGATAGAACTCAAAACCAAGCAATCACATTGATAACTGGGGGTCCTGATCGCAAACCATTGTAGATTCCCTATCGGTTAGCAGAAACCTGGACTTAATAACTCTAACTGAAAAGGTAAATCGTCTAGAGATGGACTACTGGAAAAATTATAATCCGTCCACTCAATGACTGAAAACACAGAAATCCTTCATTGTAAAACAGTCTGAGCTAGGAGAAGCATATAGTTTAGATATAAAAGAGAGATATGCAGTTGGGGATGTTTTGGTGCATGACATCCCTAAGGCGAGGTTGGACTTGATTGAGCCAATGAATAAAAGTAACAGTCTACCAACCAGGCAAAGAATCGTTGCACTGGGAACCATTCATAAAAGATATCCACTCACAAAGTGCATCCACGTGTACACGGATGGCTCGACAGCTTGATGCTCGTGGTAATGGGGCCGTAGAAGTCCATGCAGAAAACTTCCAGATCTCGCACGCAGTTTGATGGAGATGCCCTCGAACGTCTTAAAGTTGAGCGTGAAAATAAAGCATTCTTCTCATTGATTCCCAGGCAGCTATTCTGATTCACGTCCCAATTGGATGTCCGCCACAGTCAGCAACTGTGGATCCCCAGTCACTGTGGAACCAGAGGAAACAAAAAAGCTGATGGACTGGCAATAGAGAGCTCCGAGAAGCAGCAGCTCCAGGTACCCTTGGAATTCAGCACAGCAAAAAGACTGCTAAGACGAGCACTATAGAATGAGGTAAAAGCCAGGCATGGATCCCAGTGGCCACCTGCCTCATGACTTTCCCAGAGGCGTGACCGTAGCCTGCTTCAGACTGTACACACGGCACGACTACTTGCAGACACATCTCCATCACATAGGCGTCGTCGACACTCCTTCATGCGTGCTGTGTGGCCGACAGCAGGATATTACTAGTGCAGACCACAATTACGACCGCCAGAACGGCAAGATGAACAATGCAGCAAGACTAATAAAACTTGCTGGGCTGCTCGCCGCCAAATAATGATCTGTCAATAAGGCAAATGGCGCGGCATTGCAAGAAAAGAGTGTGTAGTAAGTTAGGTTAGATTGATTACTGTATTGTGTTGGATGATGTTGATGATGATCGATAAAGCTATTATGAATAAAACTGTTTAAAACCAGCGTTGTGTTTTTTTGTGAACTTATTGGTTTCTACGTCAGAAGTGGGATTGAGAACAATATCGAAAGAATTATTGGATAGAACTTTTGTACTGTTTCGGTGTTTTCATGTGGGAGACTTATTGTACTGCACTCCCAATTCAAGATACTGGAACAAAGTAGAAGTGAAGCTAGTCAATCTGTACACAAGTGTCCCTACAAGATTTGATTAAAGCGACAATACGGGCTGTGCAACAAGCGACAACCACGACGACTCAATCATCGGCTAGTCCTGCAAGGTTTACAAATTCCGAGGTAGGAGCGTTGATTCCGCCTTTCAGTGGCAGCGACGAAGAAGTAATTGACAATTGGTTCAACCGCATTAAAATTGCCACAAATACGTACAATATATCTGACGATGTCATAAATATTATTGCAGTGGGTAAACTTATAGAAAGCGCTCTTAAATAGTATTATTCTAAACCTGAACATGCCTGTTCAATGAATTTAACAGAGAATTGAAACTAATGTTTCAAACGCGAAAAGATAAAATTGAGGAAGTTCGAAGCTCGAACAACTAATACAAATCAAGTTATCTTTCATCTTAATAATTATTTTATAGCATGTAAAATCGGGTTGAACACGTGCAAATCCTTGCTAAAAGACCGGATTAGCCGGCAGACCATAAGTACAAAATATTGAGAAAAAGTGAGTGGCCAGCGAGAGTGACGCAGAGGGAAGAATGGGAGTTTGGAGTAGCTTGTGTTTGGTGTGCTGGTATCTCGATGACTTTTGAGGGTAAAGAGCGACGCGAGGCGTTTCATTTGGGTGGGAATGAAGTATGGGAGGTACGAGCTAGTGATGCTGTTGCGTTGTGTTGTGTCTCGCTTGGGTAGTTTTGAGACGCTCGTGTTTTGTGACAGCCGCCTTCACCTCGCCTCGATATTTCGCCACCTTCAGATAACTTTCAGCGGCCCCGGCTCGGGCTTCGCCTTCTTTTGAGCCGCCAGTAGCGAAAACTTTCGAAACATTCTGTGTATACGGATGTAGATATCGGCAAGCAAAAAATTGTTTCCTACTCTAGTGACAATGGTCTTTTCGACGCCGCAATAACATTTCGTGTGGCTGCGCCTCGCCTCCCTGAATTTTCCCCATTTAACCAATGTAAAAAAATAGAGAAAGCTGAGGTCTCTTGCAAGAGCTTTGCTGTCGTTGCATATTTCCCCATCCGGCTTGCTATAGCACTGGCGTAACTATAAATATCCCAGCTACGTTTCTACCAGAGAAAGACGTTAATCGCCGTATTAGGAAGGGCGGCAGTGGCCTACGAAGTCGAGTAACTTTCGTCAGTTTCCGGCTCGTCCCGGGCAAACCGTAGAAGATAGGAGGTAACTAATTCTTTTACAGGCGTCCACAAACGGGGCCTGATCAGTCCCCATTATAAAATCAGATCCATCGGTTACGGGAGTGCTCTTATCTCTTCTTCTTGCTCTATGAATGTTTTTCGTTCGAAATGGGAATCCCCTTAGCGATGCCCCTGGTAGAGGTAGAACTTGGTTTTAGCGGTTGTCGTGTGCAGGACCACTATGGAAAACACCGTCCCAAAAGAGGTCTCGATATCTCTTAAAAACACAAACCGCCCCCGCCTGCCCGACGTCTATGGAACCAAACTCAACTTCGGTTAGCTCATCCAAACTCCTCGATTCCGGGTACTAAGGGCCAGGCGGTTTTTCGACGTTTGCTCCCACCCCCTTTACCCGGGAAGGGATGACGGTGCAAGATCACTATTGGGCCCAAGGGGGATGACATACTCAGAAAGCAACAAAATCTGTCTGATGGTTTTCGAGATGTAGAAAACGAGTATGGCGAAAAAAAGTTATTTTTGGCCCTTTGACTCGCTCGTTCTCAGAATCTACTGGACACTTAATGAAAACCTCTTAAATGCATAATATTACCACTAGACTCTATCGATCGCACCCCGTCCGTTTCGAAGGCAAGCAATGTTTACATTCTTGTATATTATTTTATACTTCTGGTCTGTGATTTAGTCTGTGAATATAGTGCACCACGCAGAATAATACCAGATCGAGAAAGTTGTTTCAAATCTCAACAATTTAGCGACTTTTTAGATATTTCGACTTCAGTTCCACGTGCCAATGGTCAGGTCGAACGGGTAAATAGGGTCTTAACGCCTATGTTGTCTAAATAATAAAGTTCTAAATGATGTAGAATTCGCAACCGACAATACTGTTAATAGGTCAGTAGACGTCAGTCCGTCTATGTTGTTATTCGGAATTAATCAAAGAGGGAATATTATAGATAATGTCAAAGTATTCCTAGAGGGACATGACTATGTTAATGTAAATTCAATTTCCTCAAGTGATTTGGTAGATCGTGCTCTTTGCCAAAATGTCAATCGGAAGCGCCGCAAAAATATTTTAAGTAGGGAATTACATTGTTATCAAAATACTGTCATCGAACCTGGACAGAAATTATTGTCCATACGTTGTGAAAAAGGTCTTACCAAATGACCGTGATCTGATTGCTGATATCGAGAGATTCCAAGTAAGCAGAATTTCGTTTGAGGGTGTTTTTGACCCAACTCGTCTGAGATCTTGGCTAAGAAGTAATAATTGTGAAAGTGACAATGGCCTTGAATCTATTAACCTTGAGTTGTAGGCGGTAACATCTCTAAATTTGAATTTCGCGCCGCAATTTAAGGTGGCAATTCTTCTTATGGTTGTAGCAGATTGTGTACAGTAAACTAGGTTAGATTGATTATTATATTGTTTTGGATTGTATCGGATGGTATTAAAATGGATGAAGCTATTATGAATAAAATTAATTAAAATCAGTGCTGTGTTTTATTGTGAACTTATTAGTAGTAGAGCGGCAAGCAGAGATATCTAATTCCGCCATGGAAAAGGGGACATTGTAAGACATATTTCCCGAGTGGGAAAAATGCACGGCATTTTCTGGTACAGGTAGATTATTGACATCAAAACTACTGACCGATTGAAATTGAATGAGCATTGAGTTTATAAAACGGGGAAGGAAGAGAGAGATTTGGATTTGGATGAGACGTACGAGTACTACTGCTCTGTGCCGTTTTCTTATTTCTCAACGTGCCTTACTCTTTGGGCGTTTAAAAGCGATCGATCATATTGTTTGTGGTCGGGTTGGCCTGCTTTTTATTTTTAATAGCGAGCTCAGCCTGTTTATTACACCATGGAACTTGTTTTTTTTATGGGAGACTCTGACGCCACCAGTAGGGATGCTCGCTGCAGAAGCGTCACTAATCATTTTAGTAAGCTCTTCGACGCAACGGCCTACACGGACCGGCCAAAGCCCGAATTCGGGTCGGGCCGGGTCTCTGTTTAGAAATGTATCGAGCTTTTGCAGGCCTACGTCCGGTCAATAGGGCCTGTTGGAGCCTATCGGGTTTCTCGGGTCTCTTGGGTCATACGGGTTTGTCGAGCCGTTCGAGTCTATTGGAGCTTTTGGACTTTTCGGCCCTTCGGGTCTATCGGGCCGTTCGAATTTCTCAGGCTTGTCAGACTGTTCAGGCCTGTTGGATCTCTCAGGCCTGTCGGGTCATATGGGTTTGTCGAGCCGTTCTCCTACCTTCAGGCTTCGTCTGTCGGGCCGTTCGGATCGATCAGGAAGTTACCGGTTTTTTTCGGGCTGCGTCAAGTTCGTCCCCAGTCAGCTTGGAAATTTCGGCCCGTGCAAGGGTCTACGGTCTATATCTTCCGGTAGACAAAGTGGCTGAAGATGATCTGCGAAATAATAATAATAATTCAAGACAACACTTCGAAAATTTATCTTTCGGTTCATGAATCATTCCTTCAAAAGCATTTAGTAGTGTTTCTTGGGGTATTGTATATAAACGGTCGCCCTACTTGGTTTCCAGGGGTTCTCGGTAACCTTAGGTACATAGTTGTGATAATAAGTTTTATGATATTTAATATTTCTAACAAGCAGATCTTTCGATGACTGACAGATACTAATTTCTTTAAAAATCCGATCTGTTTAATATGTACAGTATTGAAAAGCTGGTGTGTCACAGAAAGTTCAGAACACAAAGATGTCTGACATACTCAAGATTTGTTCGAAGATGTTCCAATACTCCTTAAAAAAGTACGAAGCTTGTACTAGTTTATACAATATAAAACTCTCTTTGCCACATTTCTTCCATATTCCACTTGCCACGCAACTTCTGTGCCACAAAAAACATTGTTCATTGGATTACGGATTATATAACCCCTTGAACGTCTTGCTGACGTCATCTTTGCGTTTGTCTGTTGCATTTTTCATTACAAGAAGAAATGATTATTCTTTTGGTTGGTGAACTAATTGTCCTAATAAATTACAAAACAAACGTAATAGCTACGTCGGTCCCTTTTTTTGCAAATAGTAACTTGCAGTAACATTATTTCATTTGTAAATACACACTAAATATATCGTTAAGCAATTAGTCATATAAACAAATATGTCAAAATACTGATGAGTAAGAATACAGTATCCTCTTTATTCTTGAACGATAATTAACTAAACAAATCCTTTGTATTCTGAAATGAATTGAAGGATGATACCTTTATAAAAGTGTACGTCGACAAGGTTTCGTCAATTTAAACTGAACATGTAGTGCGTGGTATACAAGCTTATATACACGGTTAGTATGCAAGCCAATTTAAATCGATAAAATCTTGTCTAAGTCAACTGTTTTTATTATTATAATGAGCAGTTACTGCACCTAAAAATTTTTGTACTTTTCAATCTACAACTATAAATGTCCATAACTCCTTTAATATTAACAATAACCAAAATAGCCACTCTACTTTCTGTAACCACCTAACCTATGCATTGATATGACATAAAATATTATTCTTTAAAAGCAAAACTACTGATGGCATCCCCTCGTATGAGTTAATGTATGGAAACAGTTATAAATAATTGAAAAATATAGTCTGAATGGTACTAGATTTACTTGATTAACACGAACATTTTGCGCGGTTGATATAATGTAAAACACATAATACCACTACAAATCATCAAACAAATTACCAGAGTCTGAACGTTTGCCTATTACTAGTATATCTGTAATATCTCAGTACTGTAGTATGTGTGCTTAAAGGGAAGTTCGGCTTTCTAATTCAATTAGTAAGTTTGTGGTGAAAGCCTTCGCATATAGCCGGGCATAAGAGCTGCATACATTATTTAATTCATGTTTAGTGATCCTACAGTTTATGTACATAACGATGCAACATTCATACCCACATCCACTGCAATTCGTTGCCGCCACGACGCGATATTTTCATCGTTCGCCTTTATCGTCGTTACGGCCTCGTTTTAGTAGAAACGCTCCGTCTTTCTGTAGTACAAACTAACACACTTTATCTTCTGATATATGGCCCTAATTTAATTTGGCAAATTTTTATGTGGGGTGTTTTTTAAAATTTATTTTTATTGCCGCGTTCTATTCCTTTTACTCCACTACCATTATTATATAAAGAAAAGCAACTTATTAAAATTAATCTAACATAATAGAGGTATCATGCAATAAACATCGAAGTAACATTTCCACTTTATTATCAACAACACTGCCTTAGAGCAATGTGCTCCACGCACAACATATAGTACATAATTCGTAGCCGCTTTGTGATACCTCATCAGCAATTATTTACCAGAAAATACAGTAAAGATAACACACCAGTTAATGTAAAAGCATCGAGCTGTGCAATTAAAGCGCACCGAAACCAGTGAAAATGTAAATAGTGGAGGCAGAGAGGCATCTTCCGCCCGTAAAACTCACTCGAGTGCATAGAAATTCTCAGGTAAATAAACGCGTTCTTGCTGTTTTAGTAGTAGCTTTAACGTTAAGGTAGGATTGAATTCGGAATGTTCAGAAATTCCTAATTAATTCTCACTAAAAATATTAACACCAAATGAGGGGAAAAGATGGCTGTAAAAATATTTAATGGTGGGTTAGCTTTAACATGAAGACATTACAAGAGAAAGTTATCAAGTAATAATTGATTAATTAACTTAAAACTGTCATCATCACAATTTCACACACGTCGCATCGTAAAGTTTGAATTATTATCTTGCTAGATTTAACGAGGTCCTGAAAACACAACAAGATTGTGACAGTTAATATCATTAATAAAAACAGTTTTCTATTGTTTCAGGTCTGTTCTAGTTCTACAAATCTGTTTTTCAATTAGGAATCAGAACTAAAGAAACACTCACGCAAAAAGATCTTCAGTGGATTAAGAGGCAGGAAATAAAAAATCGATTTATTTTTTCGGCTCGCTGCTGAATATAGAAAGTCGGAAGTTTTCAAAAGAAGTCCATATCGACTGGAAATTCTAACAGAAAAAAAGGGAGTTCAAAGCAGCTCCTCCGAATTATAGGTAGAAAGAAACTTAGATTGTTTTACTTTGCATTTCCTACTATACAGAGTGTAGAAAAACAGTGGTAAAAAACCAAACAACACGGATTTTTATTACATTTCAATTCATAAACGCATTAAAAAAAACGCATCAGCTCTCAAGTTCTTCATTATTAAACCAAGAATTAAAAGATGACGTCATCAGAATATTAAATTTGCTTAATGCTACTCCTAAATAACTAAATAAAAACTGCAAAAATGAGCTTATAAAATTTCCTGTTTAATTGACAAACCATGCACAGAAATCAATTGTAATTATTACAAGAAATTCTGATTGCTCACCACAAAGTTGTTGAAGGCATAATTATAAACCAAATGCAAATAATTGCCTTTAAAAAGCCTCCGTGTACAAGTGTCAACTTATTCTGGGAAACAACCAATTAAAAGTTCCAATATTGCGCAATCGAAGAATCTCCAACCTTGAAGTCCTCAAAGATTTTGCGATTTCACGAATTCCAACAAAATTCTCCCAAGGTTTTACATCTCTCGGTACGTTCCTGATAGTTTGATAAAAGAATCGAACCAACTCCTGATGTATTTATATAGAAAGACAGTAGTTTTCCATCCCGATAAATTTCAACGACAACAACAAAAGCAGATATTATGAAATACAAAGCATTTCGAAAATTTAACAAAAACGCGGGTTCATATTTTTGCTTTTCTCATCTTTCTAGTTTATGAAGTTCCTTATGGTAATGAACACAACGTTAAGTTCTAGTTGAAATCAATTTAAATTGACCCATTGATATTGATACTGTCACGATGGAATACAGAAGACCAAAAACAGGTAAAACTGGTTGCAAGATTGGCTTCCCTCCTTAACGATTTTACCTTCGCAAATGCGTGCTTGGAGCTCGTCCTCCATATGTGCTAACCCGTGATCGTGCTTCATGCTCCTGTTCTTCTTAAGGGAGAAGCAACTGTTGTGAAATCTTTTTTATCCTTATTCGAAGAAGTTAGATTATAAGATGTTGTGTCCCTCATCAAACCATCCGCGGTAGCGTCTTGGAGACAAGTAAGCTGCTGTAAAATAGCTTTCCTCATCCAACAAATCTCTTGGCTAAAATCACGTTTTCAATTTTTTTTTATTATTTTAAAAATGCTAAACTAATTGTAAGGTCCGCTCTTAACCATCCCACGGATAGGCCGCCTTTGGCTAGCCCGATATCATGCTTCGCGTTTTCTTTTTCTTTCCTTAGAGAAAGCTAACAAGTTGTGAATTACGCTACACCCTTTCCTAGTCCTAGTCTTCTGTAGATCTTCGGCAGATTGATTAAACGAGCTCTTAATCAGGTGCTTAGGTTTTTAATAGTCTGCACCTCACTATAGAATGGTTTTGGCTTAGAAGGGTTTAGACAGTTTTACATTAACCATACCAAGGTTTCTGGTAGTTTAACCATAACCATTCCCTAACAAGATTCTTGACAATGTGGTTTTGGTTGAGAAGGTTTTAGATAGTTTCAGACTGACCATAGAATTGCTTTTCCTATTAAGATTTTTGACACTTTAACCCTAACCAAACGATGGCTTTCTGTATCCAAATTCTTGACAGTCTGAACCTGGCCTTATGGTTTAGCTTAGAAGGTTCTAGACAGTTTTACAACATTGATCATAAAATTTCTTTTCTTATCAAGGTTTTTGATACTTTGACCATAAACATATAATGGCTTTTCATAACAAGTTTTTTGACAATCTGAAACAAACCATAAAAAGGCTTTAGCATAGAAGGTTTTAGACGGCTTCACATTGATCATAAAATTGCCTCTCCTATCAAGGTTTTTGACATTTCCACCTTGACCATACAATGGCTTTCCGTCAAAGAATTCTTAGCAATGTATACCTGACCACATGCTTTTAGTTCAGAAGATTTTAGACGGCTTCACACTGACCACACTGAAATGCTTTTGCTACCAGACTTTCTGACACTTTGACCTTCACCATAATATGATTTCTGTCAAAAAAAAATTCTTACCAGCCTAATCCTGACTACATGGTTTAGTTCAGAAGGTTCTAGACGGTTTCACTGCATCGACCATAAAATTGTTTTTCCTACCATTCTATGACAGTTTGACGCTGACCATACAATGGCTCTCCATAACAAGTTTGTTGACAGTCTGAACCTGACCACAGAATGCTTTTAGCATAGGTTTTAGATGGTTTCACTTTGACCGTAGAATTGCCTTTGTATTCAGGTTTTTGATACTTTCCCTAAAGAACTTCTTGACCTTTGAACCTAACCATATGGTTTTAGCTTTGAAGGTTTTAGACGGTTTCACATTGATCATAGAATTGCTTTTCCTTTCAAGGTTTTTGACATGTAATGGCTTTCCTTAGCAAAATTCTTGATAGCCTGAACTTGGCCATAAGATGATTCGAGCTTAGAAAGTCTTAGACGGTTTCGCATTAATCATAAAATTGATTTTCCCATCGAGGTTTTTGATATTTTGACCCTGAACACACAATAGTTGGCAAAGTCAACTTCAAAGATCAAATCATAATTGTTCCTGAGGCCCCTGTAAGCATAAGCCTTTTCGGCCAGGATGGAGTTTGATAATTTGAAAGGCGAACGCTGCTGCACGCGGACAAGGATAGGATGGGAAGATTGACAGCAAACTTTCGTTTAAAAGCCCCCGCAAAATGTCCGCTCTGGTTGGTTCGAAGAGAAGTGTGCAAGTCCGGTGGGTTGGCTCCGTCATTGGTCCGTTCTCCAGTTTTACACCGGCTTCGCCGTCGCTGCTGATGCACCGTAATCCACCATCGTTGGCAAAGTTGCCCGACAGATGTAAGTATCTGCCAGAAAATTGTGTTAGTTTGTATAAGTCAGGACTGCAGTCTCACAATCCATATTAAGCTATTTATTAGACTATGGTTGATACCACCTTAAAGTAGATTACTGGGCAAAAAAAAACTTATAGTTCGAGCTTCTCGATGTGAGCAGGCTGTCATTGGTTCGGCTGACGCTACCATGAAGTGTGTCCGCTAGACGAACTTGTATGTGCTTGATTTACCTGCCTCGATTTACTTCAATCATTGAATGATTTACTCGCTTCTTTGTACGGCCATCACGGCTAATCCAAGTGATGTGATTTTTATCACCATAATCCTTGCTGCTGCAAACTTTGCCAGCCTTTTTTCATTATTATCTATCTGCTGGTATACACTTTACTTTCCTGCTATAACTTTATATCTTTCTTCTGATTTTTAAATTTAAGTCTTCAATAATTTCGTATTCTTCTTCACTTAGTCGATCATAAAATTCTATCTTTTCATTTTCTCCTACTACTTCTATTGGTGAGTAAACATTTTTAATGTTTAGTTTTCTGTATTTACGTTTGATTTTTATACAGCTTATCGTGTCACTTATCATCTTATAATCTTCCATTAGTCTCCTTAGTACCAAAACAATTTTGTTTCTCTCTTCCATTGAACCACAGATATTTCCCAATTTCCATACATGAGGTGCCTTTCATATTCGTTTCTTGTATTGCTAGAATGTCTATCTTTTACTTTTCTGCTACTCTTGTTAACTGTTTAAGTGTTCGTTTATACAAAGTGTTTGTAAATGTTTCTCAGTCCAGTGGGCTGTGAAATCATACTTGCAGTGGCATTTACCGCCTTTTGAAAAACAGGATATGTATTAGAATGTTTATCACGTTACCGACATTGCATCGTTGTTACGATGGTTGTCTAATCTTATGTTTTTTTAAGAATTAATGTTAGAATTAGCTGTTAATAAACAATAATAAATAACAATAAATAAATAAAAAACAAATAATAAATAGAAAATGGAACAATACAACAAATCACAGCACAAGATCAAGTAAATTGCTAAATGCAGGACAATGACATTTGCAATTGACAAATGACAGAAAACAAATACGTATTAGTTGTTGAGATAAATCAACAAGGCGACACATCAAAATTAGATTCCATAACCAACTGAACCCAGAAACATTTATGAACATTTTGTATTTGCCTACCGTGTACACTGCATGAACCGATTTCTAGATTTTTGTGCTTCTTATTTCCTCTTATATTTACATTCTCGTCAATCATGTCCATCTTCTTTGCCTTAGTGATTTACCTTTTGCTTTCTTGATCCAACCTCCTTACTTTTCTGTAATACTAAGAAATTCTGGTGTTTATCCCGCAATATATACTTATAACATTCTCAATGTATACGAGGGCTGTTTGACGGAAGTGTGACATTTCAATAAAAAACGGGTTTAGCCTACATTTTTTTAATTATTTTTCAACATAGTTCCTTTCAAGTGCTACACACTTAGTCCAACGACTTTCCAATTTCTTTAAGCCGTCTGAGAAATGTTCTTTTGGCAACTCGTCAAAATAGGCCTCCGTTGCAGCAATAACCTCTTCATTTGATGCGAATTTTTTTCCTGCGAGAGATTTTTTCAAATTCGGAAATAAAAAAAAGTCGCTTGGGGACAGATCCGGTGAGTATGGTGGATGGGGAAGCAATTCGTAGCGTAATTGTACCAATTTAGCGGTCGCAATTGCGGATGAATGAGATGGAGCGTTGTCGTGATGAAAGAGCACTTTCTTACGTTCCAAATGTGGGTGTTTTTTCTTTAAGATAACATCAAAACGGGTCAATAAATCAGCATAATATTGGCCAGTTATTGTTTTACCCCTTTCCAAATAGTCAATATGGATTATGCCTTTAGAATCCCAAAAAATAGTCGCCATGACCTTATTAGCCGAGTGACCAATTTTAGTCTTCTTTGGTGCACGTTCGTCTGGCGAAATCCATTGTTTCGACTGTTCCTTTGTCTCAGGGGTGTGGTGGTGGATCCAGGTTTCGGAAACAGTCACATATCGACGAAAAAACTCAACTGGATTACGTTGTAACATGACTAAACATTGATTTGAAAGTTGAACACGAATTCTCATTTGGTCCACTGTGAGTAATCGCGGCACCCATCTTGCCGATACCTTTTTCATATGCAAATGTTCGTTTAAAATATTATGCACCCGTTCGATTGAGATGCCAACAGCATCAACTATCTCGCGCACTTTCAAACGTCGATCAGCCATTACCATATTATGGATTTTGTCAACGATTTCCTTAGTAGTGACCGTTTGTAAGGGCCCGGGGCGTTCACCATCGTCAGTGCTCATACGGCCAGTTTTAAATGAATTAAACCATTTGGAAACCATTACATGCGAAGGAGCAGATTCACCGTAATATTTCCGTAATTTCTCCTCAGTTTCTTTCACTGTTTTTCCACGTAAAAAATAATGTTTAATTAAAACACGAAATTCACGTTTTTCCATATTTACAAAATAGCACAAACTTGATTGATTTCTATGACTGCCAAATGTATACTATTTCACAGATTGACATGAAATTTGGAGGTTAAGCCTCTAAAAGACTGACGTATATGCTAATGTTTTCGATTTACCGATATCAGCGCCATCTAGCGGAAAGTCATGCTTCCGTCAAACAGCCCTCGTATTCTCTAATAACCGAGTTTTGTTTTTTTACCTGTTATACTTTGCAAATTCCTTAACCTTAGCTTGGATTCCCTTTTCTTTTAGCATGAGATCGCTTTATATTCTTATCTTTGTACCACTTAACTTTTTCTCTTCATAATCTCCATTTTTTAGGCTACTCTTAACTTTTCAAAAACTTTAACTGCTTCTTGTTTGATGTTTTGTTTTGATCGTTTTACTAAGTTATTCTTTCTTTGCTGCTTCTCAATATTTTATTTTACTTTCTAACTTCTCAATTCCTCCAATTAATTTTCCTTTTTACAATGTGCACTTCTTTTCATTCTCAAAATGTAATTTAATTTTCTCCACATGTTCTTGATTTTTTTAGAACTCTTCTTTCAGTTTTTCTTGCCCTAGTCTAAAGTCTGAATCAATTTTTTCCAACTTACACTTCCCTATTTTTTCTTTGTTTATACTTTCCCCTGTATTGCAACTATTGCAACAAATTTTAATTTTATTTTGCTCAATGTGGGTTAAAATCTAACTAGGGTAAACGCACCTAATTCCGTCCAGCTCCAACAGCCCACCGCCTAATGAATTATTGTTTTATAAATAAATTATAACAGCTCAAATAACTGCGATTCTTAGTTCTATGCTATCTACTATCCTTGGTTCTAAGTATTATGTTACATTCATTCCAAATAAATAAAAATTATATGTCAATTATTAGCTTTTAATTACTTTCGGAACGTGCGATTATGCTAAGACGAGGAAGTCTTGCATTCTAGATAAATTTAGGCATTATTTTTAACATCTTTATGAATATTTTTATTTGTTAGATCAGAACAGTACTCCTTTTTCATAGTGAATACAAAGAATCAGGAATTTTCCTTAAACAAATATGGAAAAAACAAAGGGTGGATCGCTTACTGGTACAAAATACGCATTTCGATAAATTATTTTTTTGAAATATAAAACTAAACATTTTATAACTTTTGATGATAAATATTTTTACTATTTATATGTGCACTTTAAATCTAAACGAGTTTAAATTTCAAATATTGTTTAGGTGGAAGGGTATTGGCTGTGTATTACCAATACATAGAGAAACAAATTTATCACTCTGCATAACACCTGTATTTCAAACTTGTCTTTCAGATACGTTACTCATATTCTTCCCAAAGATACAAAACAAATTTTTATTTTTTAAATCAAAAGTGTCATTTATTTTGGTCCATCTGGAAAGCTTTGCATTATCCTTCTTCCCCGATGTACGTACTAACATACCCGACCCATTCCTTCCCATTATCATAGACTAAGGAGATCCGTATTAAGCTAATTGAAATAAAAAAAACTCCCGCGTTACATATTTTGATAGATAAATCAGAGATACCATTCTAGAATGACTGAAGTACACATAAAAAAAGTAAAATAGCGTACGAAGTAATAAGCGAACCCTTCGTTTGGGTAGAGTATAAAACAGAAGATGAAACAATATCAAATTTTTGCTATCACCAGTTCATTTGATTTAAAGAGTTAACGAAAAAGATACGAATGAGCTACCCCCACAACAATGGCCCAAAGACGAGCTTTGCTTTTTTTATTAATATTCTTATTGCGGCTAAAAGTAAGATCATGGGTTGGGGATTAAAAAAAATAAAAAGCTATCAAATTTCTGTTTTCATCAGTGAATTTGTCTCGAAGAGCTAAATAAAAAGAAAAAAAGAAGATACAATCTTAGGCCGAAATGTGCCATCTAATGAGCTACCTCCCGTGCTTTCTCTTCATAAATCTTCTTAATGCAACTACAGGTAAGATCATGCGCCGAGACTCAAAAACCAAAAGTTGCTGAATTTTTGTTTTCGCCAGTAAATTTGTTTTGAAGAATTAACGAAAAAGCAACGGAAAAGATACGAACATAGAACATAGGTCGGAATGTGCCATCCAATGAGTTACCTCCCGTGACTCAAGAACGAGCTTCGCCCTTCATTAATATTCTTAATGCGGCCAAAGATAAGATCACAGACCAGAGATCAAAAAACCAATAGCTATATTTCTGTTTTCACCAGTAAATTTGTCTTGAGAAGTTAAATAAAAAGAAAAAGAGAAGCTACGATCTTAGGCCGGAACGTGTCAACCAATGAGCCACCTTTCGTGACCCAAGGACGAGCTTTGCACTTTATTAATGTTCTTAATGAGGTTAAAGGTATGATCATGGGTCAGGGCTCAAAAATCCCAAAGCTGTCGAATTCTGGTTTTCGCCAGTAAATTTTCCTTGAAGAATTAACGAAAAGGAAAAGATGCGATTGTAGGCCGGAATGTGCCATCCAATGAACCACCTTCCATGATCCAACAACGAGCTCCGCCCTTCATGAATCTCTTCGATGCAGCTTTCGAATTTCTGTTTTCGCCGGTGATTTCGTCTTGAAGAGTTAAATAAAAGGTAAAAGAGTCAGAATTTGGCATCCAATAAGTCACCTCACGTAACCCAAGGAAAAGCTTCGCCCTTCATTAACCTTCTCAATGCAGCTAAAGGTAAGATCATGAGTTGACACTCCCAAAACCAAAAGCTGTCGAATTTTCGTTTTCGTCAGTAAATTTGTCTTGAAGAATTAACGAAAAGGAAAAGATGCGATCGCAGGCCGAAATGTGCCATACAATGAACCACCTCCCATGACCCAAGGACAAGCTTCGCCCTTCACTAATCTTCTCGATGCAGCTGTCGAATTCTTGTTTTCGTCAGCGAATTTGTCTTGGACAGTTAAATAAAGGGAAGAAGAGAAGATACAATCATAGGTCGGAATCTTGCATCTAATGAGTCACCTCCCGTGACCCAAGAAGAAGCTTGGCCTTCATTAATCTTCTTAATGCAGCTAAAGCAAAGTCCATGTACCGATACTCAAAAAAAAACAAAAGCTGTAGAATGTGTGTTTTCGCCAGTTTTGTCTTGAAGAATTAACAGAAAGAAAAGGTGCTATCGTAGGCTGGAATGTGCCATCCAATGAGTTACCACCCGTGACTCAAGGACGAGCTTCGCCCTTCATGAATCTTCTCGATGCAGCTGACAAATTTTTATTTTCGTCCCATAAACGGACGCCTGCTTTAAGCGGACAGATTTCTTGGTCCCAACACTGTTCTTGTTCTATGCTCTCATTTTCAATAGCCAGTTTACATCTAATTGGTTCTTTCGCAATCGTCATTGATTTAGTTTTATTCGTGGTTATCATCATGTTATATCTTTTAGCTTTCTTACAGAATTGGAACAGGAGTCTCTGAAGGTCGTCTTCTGCCTCTGCGAAAATTACAATTACAACATCATAAAATTGCTGTACAATTCGTAACAATAAGGTTTATGCAAGTTTAAGAAACTTGACCCTTGATTACCGAATCCTTTCCGTAGTTTTATAATTACTCTCATCATAACGTACTATTAACAGCATCAAGATATCGGATTCTCCGTATCTTCCCTCTGAACCCAAAGAATATAGTGACTGTGAGCTACAGGAAAGGACTTCATGCAGATCAAAGATCCACCGCAAGACAGATAAGAGGAAGAAACCTGACAGGCATTAATCATAAACCACTAGGTAACTTAGTTAAGGACGAAGCGAACATGACAACTAAATTGATCTGCTTGAAAAGAAATTTTAAAAAAGACAGATGAAGTGCCCCGATAAGCTACAGTGTCGTGAGGGAGCATCGAAAGGCCTTCCACTAAGCCGCTCGCGCTGGATTAAAGACGATCTTCTGTGGTTCACGAACAAGCTTTGGCTTCCCTCAAGGCTAGTACTAAAGGGCTAAGTGTCACCTGACAACTACAGTGACTTCTGTCAAAAAAAAATAAAAAAAAATAAGAACAAAGCAGGAGGAATGCCCTAGGAAACTGCGATGCTCGGAGTGGACTTATACCTTTGTTACCTCAATTGAGACTAATGTAAACCCAATATCAAGTTGATTAGTCATAATTTAAAACTGATTCAACAAAAAATGAAACTGTGAAATCTGCAAATTTCAGGAACTCAAAACACAGTTTGACAACTGGATACAATCCTTAATAATTTCAGCCATGGTTGGAGCCTAATTAAGGAAAATGGAAAATAAAAAAGGCAAGTTTCCACGTTTGGTAGAGTAATCCAACAGCATGTACAATAGTTAAAAACAACTGAGAGAATCCAAGACATCGCAGTTTCTATCCACCGCACAGTGGTCTCATCTTTATCTAACAAGTTTTGCACTTTCTGCTTCTATTAATTGACAATTTTCCTAATAATGTGAAAGTGGCTTAATGACTATTCACTTCTAGGGTAATTTTCTATGCAGATGCAATTACTTACCAACAATGGGAGGTTCTTTCGATAATAAAACTAATCATTCCGATTATTCCACTACCTGCTATTATTCTGTTTCGTCGTAAGCATCTCGCTTCAGGTTAAGTTTTGCATTTTCCAATTGTGTAAAGGGCGCGAGGAGTTTCAAAAGGTTAAACTTATTAGGGTTCTAGATTTGTGATAAAACCAACAACGCAAATCATTCAAGTTTCTTCCCAAAGAAAAGTTTTGTGAAATCTTGAATAAATTAGAGTAAAAGTTATTCCAGTTTATAAAATCTAAATATTCTTTCGTTTCTCAAATTCCAAATTTCATCAATTAATATAACCGACAAACAATAAGGACGTTGATGTTACCTTATGTATTCTGCCATCTGTTGCCATTCTCTTACCTGAAACAAAAAAAAAATAATTACAGTACAAATATGAGGCAAGCATCATTGAATGTTTAAATGCACAAAACATTTAAATGAATCGAATCCTTTCAGAGTAGCAACTCACTGCAGACCTTTTTTTTAAGATCACTACTGTTGAAAGAAACATTTTTTTTAGGTTAGATACATCTCATTCCTGATTCATTCGCTTATTTATGTTAGTGTACTTCTTCGTATTAAAGTAACATCGTAACATTCTTTTACTTGAAGGGTTTTAGCAAATGTTGTCTCAAGAAAAACAGCATGTCAATGGAAAAATCCCGCCCACGCAATGCGCCGCTAAATTAAACACTAGACTACTTAAGAAAATGTGGAATTGTTAGAGTTGTTGCGGAGTTCCAGTTACCGCTTAGTACTCTTTAGAGAAAATGTTACAACACGTGAGGGATTCATGCGATTATTAAACGCACCAGAATTTAAAATTATCATAACCAGACTAGTCGGGAAGGGAAAATGGAATTCGTACCGCTACAGTAATCCAATACTAAACTATTGCAAAAGCGCGCCGATTTTATCAACATATGTTACCAATATCCAACCTATCACTTTACAACATGATAAATCGTTAAATGAAAACGAACTTTGAATGTTGAAAAAAAAAATCGATGCGGAAAGAGGATGAAAACTGGAACGGCAAGGTTATCTTGTTTGGTAGGGTGTACGGAAAAAAAGTTTTATTAAGTTACTCTTTTTATCTTTATACAAGAAAGCTGTACGGAAAAATTGAACTTTTCCTATCAACTGTTGCAAGTTATCCAATTTTGAATATCGAATGCTTTTATTTGATCTTGATACAATATAAACTAGGAGGAGTATCTGCATAAGCAAGAAAAAGAGAAAAGTGAAGCAGCAGCGTCCCAATTCATAAATTCGTGTAATGTTGCCACCATCACCTTTTAACCTAAAACGCTGAGGCGAAAAAGAGAGACGCCCCGATATTTTGTGGGGGGACGCGGCGGCGCCTCTCTTTAACAACACGCCGGTAAAGGGGATGGGGAGATCTCACGTGCCCTTTATGGGCCTCTCATCATAACTGTGTAACTGCAGACCGGAGTCGAGCGCAAGTTTTGCATAACTACCCCCGAGAGTCGTATTCGGAGCATCTCTCTTCATAGTATCAAAACACTAATCTCTTATCTCTTTCCTGCTGTTGGTACTAAAACAACCCTTTATTTCTTTATTATTGTGGAACGAAATGACGAGTGAGACATTGTTAAGTCGCCTGGGGATAGCGTTCTATCTGAGACATGATGTGCTGTTTATTACCACACGTCTAACAAATGAATGCTAAATTCTAAAATAATGCCACCACCACACGCTTCCTTTCAAGGACACATCCAGCCATTGTCAATTATTAAATTTTATTTTATTAACTTCCGTATAGATGTGTAATAAAACCTTCGCGTTTTCGCGCTTCGAGTTGGTAATTCAATTTAGTCTATGATAAATTTTGCCCTCATTTATTCGTTTATTTTAGAGAAACACCAGATATCACATTCATAACTCTTGTCTCAGCTGCTTATATATGTTCAGTCTCTGTTATTCTTGCTTTCGCCTACTTAAATTTTTGTTCACGTTATTCTTTGAACTCTGGTTCATCTCACTGTTTCTAAGAGGGAATTATTTATTTCTGGAATATTAATCATTTATTATTTATAACGAAAAGAACTAGCATAAATTTTTTTTTTGATCTCTAGAAATATTGATGGGATGAGTGAATTTGTAATCTTGTACAAATGTTCGAATAACTTTTGAATAAATTTGTTATAAAATACAATTTTCAATTTTCAATTGACTTAAATACACCAGCATTTATGCAAAAGTGGTCCACTGATATTACCTTGTGGGACACCAGATTGCAAGGTTTCATTGATATATAACAATTTTGGAAGCTTCAAGTGCTTTAATTAGAAAAATTATATCTACATTCTCGAACTAAATCTAGTTACAACAAGATCGACTAGTGTTTTGTATTTTGTCTCGTTAAGGAACTAGAAAATGCATGTAGATAGAAATTCTAATAAAACAGGGAAACTATAACTTGGGTGATTAATAATTAATATTGGTATGTATATTCAGTCAACTGTGAGGCTAAGGCGCAGCTCGAACCACAATAGTTTTGCTTCATTCGGTATCAGAGAAACGACTGATCATACAGAGGGAGGTAAGTCTTGTATAAGTTGCGTGCGTGACCGACAGGATTTTGTTTTTGCTTGTAGGTACCCCGTATCTGAGTAACGGCTAATACTATAGATATTGGAGTTTGGTAACAGGTACAGTGGGGGAAAGACTTGCAGAAGATGTGCATTTCTTGTCTTGGCAAACGTTCCGTATATCAGAAACGGCTGATCCTATAGAGTTGAAACCTTGGTAGGTAGATGTGGTTGGGAATGGGTTCGAGAAGATGTGCGTGGGACTAACTGTCTTTTGTCGTTTTGATTTTGCAGACATTCTGTATTTCCTAAACAAGTGATGTTATTGAGATGGAATTTTGATAGGCAGATGAGGTGAGAAAAATGCTTGCACAAGATGGGTGCGTGAGAACCTAGCCCGAGCTGGTGCCACCGTAGGTGGCCCATATGAGGACGCCGCTCTAGCACCACCGAAGGTAGCCTATTTGAGAGTGCAGCCCGAACTGGGACCACGAAAGGTGTCTTTTGCTTGGCAAGCATTCAGTATAACAGGAAGGCTGATCCTATAGAGATGAGACGCTGGAAATTAGGCGAGCATTTTGTTTCTTTTTTTGTAAAATATCCGGTGTCTCAGGAACAGCTTGATTCTATAGAGACGGGACTGAGGTAGGTAGGTGGGTAGGTGCGGTAGGGGATAGGCTTGCGTATCTCGAGAACGGTTGATCCTGTAGAGACGGGTCTTTGGTAGGTAGGTGCGATGGAAAATGGCTTGAAGATGGAAAATGTGTGCGGGATCCACCGTTTTTTGTTTTTTTGCTTTAGCAGATACTCCGTATTTCCCAAACGGCTGATGTTACAGAGAAGGGACTTTGATAGGCAGGTGCGATGTGGGAAAGGCTTGCAGAATATGCGTGCGTAACCGAACGTATTTTGTCTTCTTTTAGCAGAGGACCGTGCACGATACGTGTGCAATCAAAGCGCACGGTTGGCTAGAGGTGGTAGGAAGTCCGCCCGCGTCCACCTTTAGTTAACTCATCAATTTTATTTTAAGCAGTTTTTTAAACATCCCTCCAAAATAGTTCAGATTTTAGGAATTAATTTTTTTAGAATCTACAGAATGCCATGAAATAAATGCTTTAAAGTTTGTTTATCCCTAAGCTGAATGACCACCCCGTCCTCTAGATTCACACTTTACTTCTGAGATTGTATTCTTTTCTTCCATACCGTTACCAGATGCGACACCACATCCGTTCTGTACCAGCTAGGGAAGCGGAGAGCGCGGAAACTCCTCAAGTAGAAGCCCGACCTGCAAAATATTTCTGAAATCTTCATGACTTTAACATCCACGAAGAGAGATATTGCCACAGCGGGAAAGATCGCCCTTATGGCGATAGTAAAATGAAAATCTTAGATTACCTATGACTTGTCCGCTATACTTAAGCAATAGCAAAGCAGCCCGTAATAACCTCATGCGACTTGGCCGCTTTTCTACCAACAAGTGCGGCTTGTGAGCAACATTCCTTCCGGGCATATTTCCAGGTAACAACACTAAGACTACTAATACGTCACTCAAAGCGTTTCTAATATTCGACTTAAGTATAAACTTTTCTCTGCACAGGTCCAGCAATGGCTCGACGTCAACCAAGCTCCAAAAGACTGGAGTTGGAACTCATACGTAACAGGTGGTGAGTCTTATTTCTTGTGCGAATACAGGCATTCTAGTCTAAACTTGAGCATGATGTGTAGAGGTTGCAGAGACTCAACCTGTTTTAACTGCAAGCCTATCGAAGAAGAAGACGCCCTAGACGATCGTCTTACGAAGCATGAATTTCGATTGTTCAAACTGTAGCATCTTGTTTTAAAAAATAGAAAATTCACTTTTTAACACCGTAGTTAAGGTTTTGTCTCATTTATCGTCCGTCGTTGTAAAGTACAAACCTCGTAAGTCATTTACTCGTATGTAGGTATAAAGGATTTCTTCTGCTGCCGCCGTCTTCCTTCCCTCAACCACAATCTCCATTGATCTCTGTCGACCTATTCTCCATCCTCCAACCCTCTTCTTTCCATTGCTTGGTCTACCTGTTCTTCTAAAGTGCCTATACCGTGTTAGACGCTTTCCTTCGATGAAATCTAAGGTGTCCTTCTCTACATTCATGCATCTTTTGATCTCTGCGTTTGTTATTCTATCCAACCGTAAGACTTTACAGCATCTCCTCCACTAGTCCGTTTCCGTTGCATTAATTTACTTTTGTTTCCTTTGTTTATGACCCAGTTTTCTGGGTTAGTATGGTGTTGTAGATCCTTTTTTGTCGTTTTTTTGTTATTTGTTTATCCCATAGAATTGGTTTAGCTGTTTAATGGAGCTTCTGGCTTGTCCCACTAGACTTTTGATTTCGTCTTCCGTTGTGCCTTTATTTGATATTGTAAATCCCAGGTATTTCAATTCGGTAGTTCCTTTTATCTCTCCCCCGTCTCCGATTTCTGGATTTACCATTGTGTCCTGTGTCGTTGTCAGATATTCTGTTTTGTTGAGATATATTTCTAATCCACTTCTGCTTCCAATTTGCGTACCCTGTAACTTAAGTCTTCTTCGTTCTTTCCATAAATGCCACCAGTAAATTGTGGTGTGTTCCACATTCCGCCCCTCTCTTCACTCTAACGTCCTTTATTTTAATAGTTGTCTTTATTTTTACTATTATGTAAGCAATTATTGCTCTGAGATTTCTCGTTTCTTATTTCCAGGTAAGTTTATAGATGTCCTTGTAAAAGCCGTTTGATATTTTTAAATCATTTGCTACGCACAATTCAATTATTCTTTCCCCGTTTCCATTTGTGACTTCTCCAAATCTCTCAACTGTCTTGCTGTTGTCGTTTTCTCTCGTTCTACCGTTCGGATCTCCTGTCAAGATAAGTGCTTGTCCTAGTTTACTTTTATCTATTTGTCCATGAAGAGTTCTTTTTCTATTTCGGGTCTATCATCTGTTGGTCCATACCTTCCAATAATTATCAATTGTCTTCCCCATAGTTCCATTTCCATTCTTATGATTCTTTCATTCATGACGATCGAATTTTTCCATTTCTTTTTCACCAAAATATCTACTGTTGCCTTTGCTCTTTGTTCTTTTCTAACTCCACTCCAGCAGTGAAAAACACCATGAATATCTTCTATACTGTTTCGTTTTTTGTTTGTTTCATTAATTATCATAATATCTATATACATCTTTTTGAATTCCTCCATCACTTCTTTGTCCTTAGTTCTCCAACCTTGAATGTTCCAGGCCCCGCATATTATTCTTCTTCTTTTTGTGGTTGAGATTTAAGACTCGTATTCGTTAGGGCTCCCTGTGGATTGCCACCCGGGAAATAGTTCCGCAGTTTTTCATTCTACCATTTCTTCAGATTTCCCTTTTCTGTTTTACTTGTGTCCGGTTGCTAAATCCTGACGTCAAAACCCCCTCTTGGAAGACCTTTTCTTTCAGCCGCCCATTCTGGGTCAGTTGCTATCGATGCGTGCCTGTTGGTCCACGGGAGATATTTCATTTTCTTCCTACCACCCATATCTGGAAGGCATTCCTTTATCCGCCACCTGGGGTCTCCTTCTCGGGGTTACAGGCTCCCCCCGAGAACTCGTAAGTCAATCTTCTTTAAATTGGTCAATCCTTCGTATTACTGTGAAGTAGTAGTTTTTACTTTGGAATAATAAAAATTTTGTGTAACTAAAAAATATCGACTTATGAGGTTTGCACCGACTTTATGTTCGTAGGTAATTTCCTTTTTTGTAATATTGTGGCTTAGTCCCACAACACCTGGAATTCCAGGAAGTTGAGAACTTTTAAGGTGTTGTTAATTCCAAGGATAATTATTATAATAGATTCGTTCTACAATGAAAAATGTTCATGATTTAGTCCAGTAACCAGATGCTCAGAAGGGCTCGATGGATGCAAAATTTGGCGGAGTTTTGATCTCTTTCATTCTGTATGTTTTTTGGGATGCTGAACTCGAATCTGAAGTTTGCCAATAAAATTTCGGGACTTTTGTTGCTTTACCTCCTATAACTTCAAAACGGTGCATCCTAGCGAAAAAGTCGCTATATGATAAATTTAAAAAAATGAAAGAAAAAGGATGAAAGTGAAAATGAAAGGGATGGATGTCATGCTATTTAACGTAGTTCCAGATGGACGTCGTCAAAATCGAATCTGGCTGTGTGCGTATAGTTGCTGTGGCGAAACAGAGTAAGGTTGTTTTTTGCCAGTTCGGTCTGATCCTCTATGTTAGGAACCAATTCTCCAGTCGTCCTAGTTCGTACACCAGGATTCTTGATTCTCGGCGGAGTCTCGACAGCTCACTCACAGAGCCCTGTCATTCGTGAATTGAAAAAGGTGGACGTCAGCCTTCTCGGGACGGGAGATGCCATGCCAATAAAGCCGGCTCGCGCCATGTACACCCTGAACAAAGCCTGGTGTATTAGTAGGCGCTGTTTGCAAGCGGATAACTGCTGATTAGCCGGATGAAGCAGGCATGGATCTCCGCCACTCAAAGAGAAGCATTGTCGAAGGCTCATTCGATGTCAAGAGACGGTGTGGAATCGGGAGGTAGGATCCATGGTGGATCTGCCAAAGGAGCATCCCGTGTCATGCCTGGGAAGGCGGTTTTGGGCGTCTACTTATTAATATCCTCTCGAAAACTACCTATGACGTTGGAAAGAGAGATGAGTCTGTAGAATGCTGGGTTTGTGAAAAAATTGCCTGGTTTGGGGATCATGACTACCGTTGCCTCTTTCTATGTGCTAGGAAGGTAGCGGCAGCAGAGACAACAGTTGAGGGCTCTTCTGGAAAGGAAGTCATTCTACGGAGCGCAATTCTTGCCGGAATCTAGAGCCTCGGCTGTTTACTCGTCGGTAATCAGACTGATGATGTCCGGGAGAAGTTCGGTGGGTTCCGGAGGGAAAGTATATTTCAAGAACACAACACAGCACTTGAAACTATCACTTGTTTAATTTGGGTAGTTATCTTATACCCGTATTCTCCCTATTATAATCATCTAATGAATAAAAGATGAAACAAATCTACAAAGATCGAGATCTCTTTTTAATGAAAGATTTACATTTAAGGACTTCTATTTCAAAAAGATCGAGTCAGAAAGCAAACAGAAGCTTCTTTACATAGTAGATCAAAAGCTAATTCTCCTCACAACAAATTCTGTTTTTTTTTCTGTCTTGATCCTAAATTGAGCGTAATTGTCATCTTTCTGTGTTCGGCCGAAAGTATCTCTGACACTTAAGCACATCGGTGGAATTTACTCTGCAGCTTTTAGCAGAAGCATTTAGTAGGAGCTTTTCCTTATTTCTCTTATTTCCTCGATCTTTTACGTAGTGTTGACTGTATCCTATATCGAATTTTTAAAATGAATTTGTTCGCTTTTCTACGCATCTCCATAAAGAAGCTAGGCGAAAGGCTAGAAAACCGAAACTAACGCTTTGGTTATGTCTACCCTAAGTCTGTCTATAGTCGAAATCCAAAGCTACCACCAGATTGATTCAACATGAAAAATTTCATCATTCCATGAAGGAGGCCTTACAAATGGATATAAGAAAGCAAAAATCATCCCGATAAAGGAAGAAAATCATGGAAACTGTTACATTCATCACCAAGTTCAATACATACTCTAAGACATACGAGGGTCGTTTGAAAAGTCCGTGCAAAAATAAAAACTACTTAATTGTTTGGGGTAAACCTTTTTTATTTTTCAACATAGTCTCCTTTTAGGCTTATACACTTCGTCCAACGCTGCTCTAGTTTGTTGATCCCTTCTGAATAATAGGATTTGTCCAAGTCTGAAAAATAGCCATTCGTTTCTGCAATCACCTCCTCGTTTGAATAAAATCTTTTTCCCGCCAGATATTTCTTCAAATTGGGGAACAAATAGTAGTCCGAGGGAGCCAAGTCTGGAGAATAGGGGGGATGTGAAACGAGTTGGAACCCTATTTCCATTAATTTTGCGACCACAACTGCTGAGGCGTGAGCTGGTGCGTAGTCGTGATGGAAAAGGACTTTTTTGTGGGCCAATCGTGGGCGTTTTTCTTGCAGCTCGGTTTTTAAACGGTCCAATAACGATGAATAATATGCACCTGTAATAGTTTTACCCTTTTCCAGATAGTCGATGAGGATTATTCCTTGCCAACAGGGCATCCAGAACGTTCAGCGTCACTTGTGCCCATATGGCCACTCCGAAAATTTTGAAACCACTTATAAACTGTTCTAATCGAAGGTGCAGAGTCACCATAATGTTTATCAAGCTTCTCTTTAGTCTCCTGAGGCGTTTTGCCTTTCATAAAGTAATGTTTAATCAACACACGAAATTCTTTTTCGTCCATTTTTTGAAAATCACTCGACTTCCTCGATTCAAACGAATACCAAACACAAAGAAATAGACCGATCTGGCTGACACTTGGTGTGTGTTCTTCGAAGAGATGCTACTAACTAAACATAACCTCGATATGCGCCAGTAGTGCCATTTCTCTGACTTTGCACGGACTTTTCAAACGACCCTCGTACAGTGGCGATAGCAATAACGATCAGATGCACTGTGGACTATGTCTCAAACATGATCTTGTAGATATCCTACCTTATTACATAAAATAACATTTTCAGCTTACATAGAGCCAAATACGAATCCACCGAGATCAACAGTTTCAAAACATACTATAGAGATTCGATCCAGCACAATCAATCCAAGAATATGGTCTAACAACGGTAACCTATGACAGAACCTCAGTGATCATACTTAGTCATCAAATCTTTCCAAGAATTAGCAAACAATAAAGCAGAAGGTATCAAAAACTACAAAAAAAAAAAGATTTTTACTGTCCGGAACGGAAACTATATAAGAAACCATGTCTCCAAACCAAAATCATAACAATATACGCAAAAAAGTCTCTCAGTGCGAAAATGATCAAGCAACAATAATCTGAGTAATTGAAAATCTCCCAAAAGGGCTACAGACTAGACAATCTTAGATATTCTTGAGAAAAAATTCAGTTAAGAGGTGAAAAAAAAAATTCAACATATTGCAGACGACTAAACATGAGAAGAAGATCAATTTAACATATTCGGGCCCATCTAGAAGATTAAAATATTGTAGCTAAACTGAGAATGGCGCCAGTATACTACATCAATCTACACTTGTAAAAAATTTCTGAAATTTCTCAATATAAAAAAACATTTGAACTAGGCTTGGCGCACGATATTAACCAGAATTGTCGCACTACGAGATGCAACGGAAAATACTACAGGTTGCTCTATAAGAAGCAATTTAGGCAACAAGTCAGACGGTCAAGAAAATCTCATTATTCTTCAAGAACGGACAGTACTACTCGCTACAGCATCAATTCGAAAAAACAAGACACAGATTTATGGATTCAACATCCATTACCTCGAAAGGCTAATCTGCCTATGATCATGTGAAGAAAAAAACCATCCTAGGTATGGATTCGATAGTTAATCGCCACGAGAAGCAACATAGGACTTTGAACCAAAAATCAAAACGCTGCACTTTAATACATCAAGGAGGCAACGTCTGTGCCATTCATGTTAAGAGAAGAAAACTTCCAAGTACTTCAATTTGTTGTTAAGACTAACGCTCTGTTTACTCACTGTGGAAAGATCTAATCATACTGCAGCAACTAATATACTCAGGACGGTTGCAAGCAAGGCCGGGGCAAGCATGTACAAGTGAGGCAACTTGCCTCGCAATCTCGAATAAATATAGTAATCTGTTCTTTAGTGTCTCAGAGTGTTCAGAGTTAAGGAACAACCACGTTTTTTTTATTATTTAATAATGTCACGAAAACCCATATCTGTAAATAAGTTTTTACATTTCAGATAGCATGAGGCATTTCATAATTTCCAACTAACAGTTTGTTGGTTATTTAGTGCCTTTGAGTTTTTAGAGTAGATTTCCAGTGTTTTCTTTGGATTCTCAGCGTTCTTTGAAGTATTCTCAGATATTAAAGTCTTTTTTTGTACCTGTTAGATAACGTTAGTTTTGAAGTTAATCTTCCGTCTAGTGAGACTGGCTGTTATCCTTCCTCTCTGTTTATAACCCTATATAACAAGGATAGTTTGTCGTTAACTAATTATTTGTTTTACTAATTTATTATTACTTTCTTGCTAAGGGTTTGGTAATTTTCTGTATTAGAGCGAGACACCTAGTAAAGGTATTTTGAGCTTGTATTCTTAATGTTTTTAGAAAACAATTTGCTGTGGGTTGTCTTCGTTTTCCAGAAACCAAAAACCACTATTTGTTTACCTTATAGTAATTCTAACTTTTCTTATATAAATTAAATATTTTTATTTTATCAGCTTGAATCTTAATTAACTCTTTGTCATTTTCCTAGGCTACTCTAAAGATTGTTTTTAGAGCCGTTATCGTCAGTTGTTTACATTTAATTATAATTTTTGATTCGATTTTGCTTTATTCAGGTCCTTTGTTAGGCTTGGATTGTATTTTATTAGTTGTGTTGGTTCTCATCTCCGTTATCAAGTCGGGTTTCTTGTCATATGTCATGATTTTCTCCCCTCGAGAAATTTACGCCAATTAATTTTAGCTTTAAGAGTTTCTCTTTTGTAAAACTTTCTATTTTTTTCTTTTCAAAAAAATCAGCTCGAAGTCTCCTTTTGTTACTTATCCTTCCAATGGTTCAAGTCACTTCCAGGGTCGCTTTCTCTATTGGTAGAATACAGACATCAACTTCTTTAGGACCCCTTGATTGGCCAACGGATCTGAGTTTCCGCCGCGTCTGGTTTTCCGTGAATTCTCGAGAAGGACTTGCTTGCCAGATTCGTTCCGGTCATTGTCTTAGTTTTCCTGTCATACAGGATAGTCACGTGAACTTCTGGTGCTTCTCATATCGGTTAGAGTAGTGAGATGTGGCCCTCTTTGGATTCCCTTCTGTATGCCGATCGATCATTTTCTGTGGATTCGGCTATTATTCTTAATTAAGGGAAGCCTCATTTAATCTTGAGGGTAAGTCATTCCTATATTTTTCTTGCGGGTCTTAACTAGTGTCTTTGTACCTTCTTGGTACAGGTTTTTCATTAAGAGAGGAACTTCAGCTATTTCTACCGTCGACCGGCTTCTAACCGTCGTGCATGTGAGATCATTTCCGATACCTTCATTTAGTCTGATTTGGAGTAAACTTTTCTTTAGCCTAGTTGGTTAATTTTCTTATTAGTATATACTAAATCTTGAATAACTTTTTTGAGATAAAAATATATACGTATTCAATGTTTTTAACCTGACAACTAAAATAAGCATAAAAAAATGACCAAGAGTAAACACCGGTTTTTTTCGTGTACCATTCTTTTGTTTTAGTAATGCATGTTGAGCTTCTGAAAAGTAAGGAAATATTAACATTCGTTGTTTGTTTATACTTTTTTAACTTTAATAAATCCATATGATTGGTATAACATCTTGCAACATTTTTGCTTACTTCAGATTTGCTAACTTTGATTTTCAGCAATGATACCGGGTGTCCTGTGGGCTATTTTGTAACTTTGTTGTTGATTTGTCTAGCTACTAGTTCAATTGCTTATTTGTACTAAGCTATTGACTTGTATATTCTCTTGCAACTGGTGGTATATAATAATTATTTTTTTATTTTATTGCGTATATAACCTCCTTACCTATGCTCAAGGTTACCGCTGAGCTTAGTTGGGTTTAGACCAAAAAGGGATCTTATTGTAGAGTAAATTTACTGCAAGGTTACGTTACAACCTAAATTCCATTTACAACTTAACAGCTTTAGAAATTCTACACGTACCTTTTGCACGATCAGTGTTGCGCCACAAATTATCTATCAAGTAACCTCCCATAGGCACCAGGTACACTTACAAAAGACAGAATTCACTTCAAAGGTTGATTCAGAAGCATCAAGACTTACACACAGCGGCGACCATATTAGCAAGAGTACATTCAGTTATCACATACAAGCACACTTCAAAGACTCAACAGCTGCGACTAAAACTAAGAAGAAATTACGAAAACTCTACCAAGATGATTCTAGAAAGTTTAATTTATCGAAGTCCATCTCAAAGACACAACTGCAGCAGTAGCTGAGTATAACATTTATAAGTTATGTACCCTTTGCTCCCTTTCAAGCCTGCAAACTTACTAGTTGCAAAATAAATTTTATGATCAAATTAGTCGAGTTCCTACATTCTTAAAGTGCATTCGATATTACAAATCCAAGACACATTCTTATCGTTATTATTATTCTCAAAGTAACTCTATTCGACTAAAATCTAATAAAATGTAAATTCCACCAAAACAGAAACTAAGGAGTAACAACATCATATTCATCCTGAGTAAACGCAAACCGAGAAGGGGGAAACTCCTTGGATAATCCCCGCGTCTAATACTAACGAAGTGTAGAAGAGCAGCAAAGCAGCTAATATAGGTTGCATAAGAAGCACTGCATTAACGTTTTGTGAATGCAATCTGCATGTAACCACTTCTTGTATAGTTACGATCCCATTGCGACGAGCTATGCTACCGGAATATGCAATAACCGCTTCATTTGGCCAATTCGCTGCAATCCCCAGTGAGTGGTGGTTCTTTCGTATTTTTGTTGCGTTCTTATTTTATTTCTCTTCTAGTTTATATACATGAATGTACATTTATATTATATATTTTTATTCAACACAAAAAAAATGTAATAAAACAAGACGTAAAAAAAAGAAAGAAAAAGGAAAATCTAACTTGTATAACTTTTTAAGATGAATCCATCACACCACTTCACTTGAAGTGACTAATGATTTTTATTTTGCCATAGGAACAGGATGCATTAATCAATCTATCTATACGTCACGAACATTACTGTGATTTTATAGACGTGCAAAGAATACCAAAAAAATATTTTGTTCGTGAAAAAATTTGCAATTTTTTCACAGCCTTCTCTTTTATTTCTATTGATAAAAAAAAAACAAAAAAGGAACATCACCCTCCTACTGTGATGTACAAAAATAAGGGAGCAGTATACAATTTAAGTAACTTAGATTTTTACGATTCTCATTTTTGACAGTTTGTAGCTCACGCACGTTTTACCAATCTGGCAAAAAATATATATAAGAAAAGAAGTTATTTTATGGTTGTGCGTCCTACGTACACAGAAAATAAACAGCGGGTGTTTTCTTATTAAGGAGTGTATGATACTTTTTTTGAAGGATTATGTTGTGATACCAGTATTATACTGGAAGGTCTTCCTTTTATTTGGTAATTCCACAAAGCTCTACTGAAAAAGAATGTCTGTGTTACTAGTAAAAAGATGTTTTTTCATACTCGAAGGGTGTCGGTTTATTATTTTCAATTGAATTATTCAAACAGAAACGGAATCGTAATGAAATTACGTGAAATCACTAGAGATAAATGCGTTTTGAGTCAGTTTAAATTAAATTTAAAAAGAAATATCTAAAAATATAAAAGGAAAAAATAAAAGTAAAAAAATGTTTTGCAAAATCGTTAACTATTAATCCACTTATTGCATTATTTTTATTTTCTTTGTCGATAGGATAAGACAATGTCTACATTCAAACTTAAACATACTTCACGAAAGAGAACAGATAATGCCTTGACGAACAAAGCATACTTTTAGCTTTTTAATCAGTCAAGTTTTATAAAGACCCTTGTATAAAGAATTCAACCTATTTTGAATGATGTAATATAACAACTGGGTACGATCTCTCGCACAGCTCTATGCATAACAACATAATACCCTCCACAACTAAGAGCGTATGATTGCATTTTGAGAGTTCAAAAAACTTGGAAAAAGCCACCGTTAGTACCCTATAAACATGTCAAAAATACTTTCTAAGGTTGGACTTCTTCCTCCACCAATCCACGTTGTGTGAGTTTTAATCGGGTTCGTCCTCTACTTCCTGACATCATTTCGCTTGCCATCAGGCCACCCTTGGTGGCCACTGATCGGGCTCCTTCTTTACCTAGAGGACTGAAGTTAATTTTTGTCCTTCATAACCAACAGCAAATTAATCTATGTATTTAAAAATTTCAAACAAACACAACTTCCGTTGGTTCCTTCGCCTTCTACAGTTAACAATAAATCAATATGACTTCAGAAGGTCAGGTTAAGTTTATTTCTGCTCACCTCTAGCAGCCTTCAACTTCGACCAGTCCAACTGCTTCGCCCTCCACAACTAGCAACAAACATAAAGGTTTCTAGATTTATAAATCTAAAACTGTCCCTGAACTTCTTCTTCCATCAGAATCTCTCGTGTGGCTGTTAATCGAGCTCTCTCCTCTAATTCCTAAGATCAGCCAAGACGTACGAGATATGCAGGTATGAATGCTATACTCACCCTAATCAACAGAAACAGTTGTCTTGATAGCACACTTCATAAAAAATCCAAGTAAACTAGCGATAATAACCTAAAGGTGGGCTTCGTCCTCCAGCAGATCATTTTTGGTAGTGTTCGTCCACTATCATGAGAAAAGTTAAATAATTCACAATTAGGTCACTTTTCTTCACTGTTAATAAATTATAAAAATAAAAGCATCATTCCACTTATATATAATCCCAAATTTATTCGTCTGACGCGTTTCCTTACTAAATTATCATTTTCAAAGGCATAAACAAATTTTCATAGTAACCAACCAACTTGATTCAAGGTCCAACCAACCTTCATTCTTTTAGTTGCCTTTCACCTCTATCAAGCCATCTGCAGTAGCACAAAGTCAAGTTTCACCCTTAAATGGATCACCTTAAAGAAGTTCCTTCCCTACTAGGCCACCTACGATGGCCAAAATTCGAGTTTCGTCCACAAGCAGATAGTATTAGTGACCTTTGTTCTTTATCAGGTTCTCTGTAGTGGCCAAAACTCGGAAATCGCCTTCTAGTGGGTCACTATTAGTGGTCTTCCACCTCTACCAAGTTACCTGTGGTCGAACAAAATAGAGTAGAGTAACATTCATCCTTTACAAGATTGCCTACGGGTGCAGAAACTCGAGTTTTATCCTCATTGAAATCACATTAAGTGGCTTTCGTCCTCCAGCAAGTCGCCGACAGAATACAAAGTCAGGTATCGTCTTCAAACGGGTCACTATTAGTAGCCTTCCACAACTACCATACTACATGCAGCAGAACCAAGTCGGACTTTGCCTTTGAGAAGGTAACTTTTAGTGACATTCCTTCTCTACCAGAACACCAACGGTGGCTGAAAGTAAAGTTTTATTCTCAATCAGATCGCTTTCAGTAGCGTTTCATCCTCTATCATTGCCCCAGCGGTAGACTAAAGTCAGGCATCGTCCTCAAGCGGTCCCTACTTAACGGCCTTTTACCTCTACCAAGCCACATGTGGTAGCCAAAAGTGGGCTTCGCCCTTAAATAGGTCACTTTTAGTAGACTTTCAATTCTACTAGGCCACCGGTGGTGACCGAAAGTCAAGTTTCGTCTTTAAGCAGATCAGTTTTAGTGGCCTTCGCCTTTTACCAGGTCCTCTGTGGTGTCCAAAAGTCGAGCATCATCCTCGAACGAGTTACTATTAGTGACCTTCCACCACTACCATGCAATCTCCGGTGCCCCAAAGTCAGGCTTTGCTCTAAGTAGGTCACTTTTAGTGACGTCCCCCTCTACCAGGCCACTTACGGTGGCCACCATTCTTGGATTTCTATTACTACCATGCCACCTGCCCAAAGTCGAGTCTCGCCCTTAAATAGATCATTTTTAGCGCCGATTGTCATCTAGCTACCACCTACTGATCGAGTCGAGTTTTATCCTCATTTAGATCGCTTTAAATGGCCTTTGTCCTCCATCGAGTTCCCAGCAGTAAACAAAAGTCAGGCATCGTCCTCGAACGGGTCGCCATTAATAACCTGTATACCAAGCTACTTAAGGTAGCCCAAAGTCAAGTTTTGCCCTCTTTGTACGCCTGCGATGACCGAAGTCAAGCTTCGTCCATTCTTTACCAGGTCCTCTGTGATGGTCAAAGTCGGACTTCGCCCTTAAGTAGATCGATCTTAATGGCGTTCGTCTTCATCTACCAAGTCTACCTACGGTGCCGAAAGTTACGTTTTGCCCTAAAGCTTGTAGTGGCCTTCTCCCTTTACCAGGCCATCTGAAGAGATCAAAATCGGGCATCATAGTCGAGCGGATCACTATTAGTGGCATTCTACCTCTACAAGATCAACCGCGGTGATCAAAAATCGAAGTTCGTCCTCTTTAACGACACTCTTCCTCTACCAGGACAGCAGAGGTGACGTAAGGTCAAGTATGTTCTCAAACAGATCGCTTGTAGTTGCCTTCGTTCTTTATCAGGCCCTCTGGGGTGACCAAAATCGGGCTTCGTCCTCGAGAGGGTCACCTTTAGTGGCATGATATCTCTACTAGGTCAACCGCGGTGATCAAAAATCGAGGTTCGTCCTCTTTAACGGCACTCTTTCTCTAACAGGACAGCTGTGGTGACCTAAGGTCAAGTTTTGTTCTCAAACAGATCGCTTGTAGTTGCCTTCGTTCTTTACCAAGCCCTTTGTGGTGGCCGAAAGTCGGGTATCGTCCTCGACCGGGTCACTATTAGTGGCCTTCCAACTCTATCAAGCCACCTGTTATGACTCAACGTTGAGCACTGCCCTAAAGTTGGTCACTTTGAGTGGCGTTCGTCCTCTGCCCGGTCAGCAATATTGACCAGTAGTTAAGTCTTATCCTCAATCAGATCGTTTTAAGTGGTCATAGTCCTCCACCAAACTATTCACTATTTACTAATTCACCTCTACCAAGTCACCTGCAGTGGTCCACATTCGTGTTTTACCATCTTAGGTATGCGTACGGTAACCTAAGGTCAAGTTTCATCCACTATCTGGTCGCTTTTAAAAGACTTTGTCCTTTACCAATCTCTCTGTGGTGGCCACAGTCGGGCTTCGCCATAATTAGGTCACTCTTAGTGGCGTTTGTCCTCTACTAGGCCAAAAGTCGAGTTTTATCCTCAAGCAAACTATCTGTAGTGGCTTTCGCCCTTACCAGGGCATCTGTGGTAGTTAAAAGTCGAGTCTCATCCCCAATCAGATCGCTTTAAGTGGCCATCGTCCTCCACCAAGTCCAAGCGGTAGCCAAAAGTCGGCACCGTTCTCAAGTGGGTTACTATTAGTGGCCTATCACCACCAACATGCCACCTGCGATGGCTCAAAGTTGCGTTTTCTCCTTGAATAGGTCATTTTTAGTGACGTTCCTCCTCTATCAGGCCACCAACGCTGGCCAAAAGTCGAGTCCTATCTGCAATCAGATCGCTTTAAGTGGCCATCGTCCTCCACCAGGCCCCACCTGTGGCCAAAAGTTCGGCATCGTCCTCCTGTAGGTCGCTGTTAGTGGCCTTTCACCTCTACCAACCCATCTGAGGTGACCCAATGTTGATTTCTGCCCTCTTTAGTACGCCTGCGGTGACCGAAGATGAAGCTTCTTTCACAAGCTGGTTGCTTTTAGATGATCTCGTCTTTTACCAGTCTCTCTCTCTCTGTGGTGGCTAATGTCGGACTTCTCTCTCAATGTGGTCACTCTTAATGGCGTCTGTCCCCAACCAGGCAACTTACGGTGGCTGAAAGTCGAGTTTTATCTTGAATGAGTTCGCTTGTAGTGGTCTTCGTCCTTATCAGGCCCTCTGTGGTGGTCAAAAATCAGGCACTGTCCGCAAGTGACACTCCATCTCTTTTAGGCCACCTTTCGCACTTTTTAAGGGCCATCTTCTTCTACCAAGACAGCTGTGGTGACCTTAGAAAAAGATTCGTTCTCAGACAGATCACTTTTAATGGCCTTCGTCCTTTATCAAGTCCCTTAAGTGAGCCAACTTTTAGCGGCGTGCCTTCTCTGCCAGGCCACCTATCGATCGAGTACTGTCCTCAATCAGATCATTTTTAGTGGACTTCGTCTTCTACCAAATTCCCAGTGATGACCAAAAATTGGTCATCGCCCTCGAGTGCGTCAGTTTTAGTAGATTTCCACGTTGACCAAGCCACCCAAAGTCGGGTTTCGCCCTTAAGTAGGTCACTTTTAGCGGTGGTTCTTCTCTAGCTACCTCCTACACGATGGCGGCAAGTCGAGTTTTGTACTCAAATACATCGCTTTTAGTGGCCTTTGTATTCTACCAAGTCCCCAACAGTGGGCGAAAGTTGAGCATCGTCCTCAAGCAGGTTACTATTAATGACCTTACACCTTCGCCAAGCCACCTGCACTGCGCTGATGGAAAGTTGAGGTTCGATTTCAAGCCTTCGTCCTCTACCAGGTCCTCGTCATCATGCAAGTCACCTTTACTTGTCTTCGTCCTCCACCAGGTCACCCGTAATAGCCCAAAATCGAGGTTTGTCCTCAAGCAGATCACTTAGAGCGGTCTTCACTTTCTACAAGACTACCTGCGTTGGACGCTAGTCGGGTTTCACACTTTACAATTGGCCAATTTCCACCAAAATCACATAGAGCTTTCTAAGTCGCATAGAAGACTTCGCAAGGTCGGGCTAGATTCTCTGTTGCGACCCAATCAACGCAAAAATCATGCCCAGCATTAGATTGTTTATCACGTGAATCGAAATCGTTGAGTGACTGATTATTGTAACTAATAATTCAGAACTTTAAGTACTGACAATACACTATAAGATTGGTATGTGAGAATCTTCCACAAGAATGAAATGCGATTCAAAAAGTTATAGTAAAAAAAAACCAAAAAACTTCAAACCAGTAAAATTCAAATCGCTCATTTGGTGAGGGGTAAAACATGATGGCACTAAATGGTATGAATACAAGTGTGTGCATGAAACAAATAAAATAATTATCAAATTATGAACTCACCCTTATCTTACAATGGGTTATTCTCATACGATGATCTAACGTATAAGACATAATTACCTCTAGGTAACCATTGCGTGTTTAACATAAGCAGTAGTCGTTGCGGAAGTCGACAAGATGACGCTTAGATAAAGTGGTTGTACATTCCTACACGCATAATTGTGAACAGCTTACGCATGCAACAATGTGAAAGTAAAAGGGTAGTTTGCTGAATGCCATAGTTGAGCTTCACTGTATCAAATTCAATAGCTGCAAAAAGTTGTACAGAAACTACAAACTTAACAGAATTTAAATACCAAAATTCCCGAAGCGCCGTTCTTTTCCTCTCTTTCAAGTTTTTAACTTATTTCATTTGAAGAATTTCCAAGCACTCGAATTTTCATAATTAGATTTCCACTCGGATAAGAATAAATAAAACACGTTAGTGCCGTTCAAAATTATCACCCTACAAATTCGAATTATAAAGGGGGAATTTTTCTAACAAGCAGCAGTAAGAGAAAAATATCGAAATAAATAAATATAAGACACATTGGTTCATCAACCAAAAAAAAATGGAGAGAGAATGAGTAGGTCTCCTCGAATTTGGCGCAAACAAATTTCATTTTACGTGATCAGTATTTAGTATTCAGTTCACATGCACAACGTCCCGTCATTGGGAACAACCAAATTACATTAAAAAACAGGAACATTCAAGACCCGTTATTGTGTTAAAACGATGTAGGTATGTACAATGCTTATTTTATTTCGTGGAACTTTTGCACAATGCAATTTTCTTTGGCATTCGCAATGCGAATATAGAATGGAAATTGAAATGTTGCTTTTCTATTTTTACCGAATGAACTGAATTTACTTCTTCTTAAATGAGACGAATCCAAACGAAATACAAATTATCATGAAGCTACTTACATCTTGGTAAATTTAGTACAGTCTCCGTTTTAAGAAAGTTTGCTGTACAAATACAAGATGTAACAAGCAAGATTTTCTGAATACATTTGAATTGTTTTTAGGATCGTAAATCTGAACGAGTCTTGGAAAGTTACTAAAAGCAGAAATTCATAAATAATAAAGACACAGAAATAATAAGAATGTAACGTTATCAAAATACTTTAAACTTTTAATTATCAAAATTTTAATTTTAAATTTTATCCAGGTCAAAAAATTCCAATCTCGATTGACTAAAATCAAAAAGATTCTAATTTGAAGCGGGAGGTTTCTTCTCAGTTTTTTAAAAATAATTTAAACTCAGACAATCATCCTACTGATTTCACTAAAAAACATCCTAGTATTCTTCTCTACCCAAATTGTAGAGATTCCGTTAAGATCCGTCTAATACCAAATTTTATCAATTTGTTTTTCATTTTGCCCGTCCTTGTTCGATTTTCTGTGCACGTTAGAGTCATGTTTTAAATTCTAAATGATTAAATCAATTCGAGCTAGAAGCTTCGACTTGCGCAATTTATGTAATTTTGCCGTCTAGTCAGTCACGGTGTATCTAAGTCAAGAAACTTGCCTTACTAGGATATTTCTCGGTTCAAATAGTGCTTTTGTTTCTAGTGTGCAAGCACCCCACCGTTTTCTGTTGGGTTTGGTGCGCAAATTGTCGTAATATAGCACTTGAAGGATTATCTGCTTGACATAGGTCAGTATATTTATAGTAGAACCCTTCACGGGCCGAAATTTTCAGGTCCGGCCTGACCAGGACCGATTGGGGACAAACGTGACGCGGCCCCAAAAAAACCCGCTAACCTCTTCATCGACCCGACAGGCCCGAACAGCCCGAGAGGCACGGACGGCCCGAGAAGCCTGAACAATTCGACAGAAACAGGCCCGAGGGATCCAAACGGCCCAATAGACCCGAGAGACCAGAAGGGCCGGAAAATCCAAAAAGTCCAACAGGCACGTTAGATTCAAAAACCTCGAAGGGCCGAGAAGTCCAAAAGGCCCTACAGACCCGTATGTGCCGAAAGGCTCGAGAGATTCAAACGGTCCGATAGGCGCAAGAGACAAGAAGGGCCGAGAAATCCAAAACACCTAAAAGACCCGTATGGGCCTAAAGACCCGAAAGATCCAAACGGTCCGATAAACCCGAAGGGCCGAGAAGTCTAAAAGAGCCAGCTGCCCGAACAGTCTAATAGATCAAAAAGCCCGAAAGGCCGAAAAGTCTAAAAGATCCCACAAACCCTTAAGGACCAAAAGACCCGATAGATCCAAACGGTCCGATAGACGCAAGAGGCAAGAAGGCCGAGAAGTTCAAAAGACCCATCAGACTAGTATGGGCTGAACGGTCCGATAAACCCGAAAGGACCAGACGCCCGAATAGTCTAACAGAGCGAGAAGCCCGGAGAGCCGGAAAGTCTAAAAAGCCAGACAGACCTGTTTAGGCCGACACGCCCGAAAAGTCCGACAGAACCCAACGGCTCGACAGGCCCGACACGGCCGAACAGCTCGAGAGACGCGAACTGCCCAATTGACCGGACGTGCCCGGAAAGCTCCATAAATTTTTAAACTAAGGTCCAGCCCGTCCCGAACCCGAGCTTCAACTAAAAAACCCCGCCCGTGCAGGCCTTTAACCTATAGTACCTACTCAACTATCACTGTCGTGCATTTATACTCATATTATTGCCAACAGTTCATTATCGTTTCATAAAGGCTCCTTCGAACTAAGAAGAGCAGTAATCTGGAGCAATGAGTTGCCCAGTAAAAGTGGTCGCCAAAGCACAGACAAGAAATCTTTGACGAAAAACGGCGTTTACTCAAAATGGCTAGACACGTATTCCGTGTAAGCTGGTTCGCACACAATTTGTCATCTAAAACCGGATCCACATCTATCCATGACCCTGCAAGGCCTAAGATTGTGATCCTAACTAGCACCCGAGTCGAAACGCCCCATATTTTTCTTAGAGAGGTTAAGTGGCAGAGCAGCGCCGATCCTACCATCCGCTGAACTTCGCCTCTTAATATAATAAATTGTAATTGTAATTATAATACATCAAGAAAATTAAAAGCGTTTATTATTATTATTATTATTATTATTATTAAATTGAGTTGACTTTAAGCTGACTGCTCACAAGTTCAGAAACGACCCTTCCGTCATCAACCACAGCAGTCTTCCTACCACACCGTTAGTCAAACGACCTAAAGAGCGCAACCATCTGGTAACACAATGATTTGGTCTGCAGATTCTGAAATCCTTAGCATAGCTGTTCTTGTCAAACAGTCCAGTCTCTTTGTTCGGAATCTATCACCGCCTCCTTGACGATAGCATCGGCATCGTGTCATTTCACTTTTCCCTCATGACTCCACAACCAACTTTGGATAACATGTACAGGAGTTTCCAAGACGTCTTATCCAGGTCGAGCAGACCTCTAATCCGAATGCGCAGCAGTAACGCATTGATGTAGACAGCGTGACAATGTCAAGCAGCACAGTCAGTTTGTTCTTGCGGGAAATCCTGTAGAAGTCAGTCCATTGGAAGAGGTATGCAAAGCAGTCATGATATTTCTTAAGTAGACTGCTTGAATGTAGACAACTTCAGACTCACGGAAAAGTGTAAGTCTTTAGAGCTCAATAAAAATAATTAAATGCTTCAGCATCAAAACTGCCGGATCGAATAAGATAGTTGAAGTAACCAGCCGGGATATCTTTCGGGAGATAAAGCAGGATCGAACAGTAGCAACGGGAGCTGAGTCAGGTGTTGTACTTTGCTTGCTCTAAATGCTAACAGCCTGCTTCGTGTAAGTTTCTCTTCTTAGATGTCTCGCAATGATTGAAGCTTGTATTCCTGCACTCTTAGAACAGGTTCGATATTAAGATTATTTCGTCAGCTTATTATATGGTTATGTAACCTTTACTTTTTACTACCAAATGAAATTTCTACGACTGATGATGAGTTGCAAAGAAACATAAGTATTTTTCCTTATAGCTATCACTAACTACCTTGTTTTATGGCCAAAATATCCCCAAGTCTCGGAATATCCGACAAAGAACAGTATAAGGCCCAGATACCCGAACATATCCACAAAACAGAACTTCTCTAACGTGTGCCAATAAAGTAGCTGGACAAAATTCGAATGCTTTACAACACTTTATTAAGAAATCTTATATTTTATATGTATATACAAACGAAAGCTAATATTATAATAATTCTACTTTTCCTTTTTGTATAGCGATAAAGGACCATTGTCTTCGATTTTGCGTAATTTTTCTTTGACGCCTTTAATCATGTGTCGGACAACATTCATGTCAACCTTTTTGACACACAGTCGAATTCTTCTGGTTAGTTTCTTGGTTGATTTTGCTGTCCATCCATTTTTATACACTTCTTGACACAACAAACTCCAAAAATCTTCGATTGGTCTAGCCTTGGGGATGTTTGGAGGGAATTTCCAGCAATTGTTTGTCGGTGTAACGCGGCACTGTCACTCTATTATGATATTTAACACCCATTTTCATTAAATTTCGTCTAACAGTCTCTTTAGATACTTTAAATTTTCTTGCCAAAGCACGATTGGATGCTCCAACGCACTCCTTTGCGGCGCTTATAAGTTTTTTCAAGTTACTTTTGTTTAGAATTGACTTACGACCAGGTTTTTTAATTCCAATAGATGATAAACCACCATCATATCTCGCAAAAATTGCGTAAATTGTACTACGGCTGATGTTCTCCGCTAAAAAATGGTGCAAAACATACTTTTTATCGTGCTGTCCAAGCATCTTATAAATACGTTCACGTAAATTATTTTGTGCTGCAACTTTCATTATGATCACATCAACACCATGAACTATATATGACAGTTTACATAAACAGAAACAAAAACAGTCGATATTAATGCAATCAAGAAGCAATGCAACTAGATTATTCAGCTTGATAATTTGTCCAGCTACTTTGTTGGCACACGTTAGCTGTCCAATACGACAGTGAGAACCAAGAAGCCATCCGAAAACGCCACAAAACTTTTGTTGGCCCCATCATGGATTATTGTTTCATTTACTTCGGGGCTGCCGCAGCCTGACTCGTTGAATCGCTAAGCAGGAAGAAAAGGGCTGTGTCGGAAATTATTGCGACTAGATCGCTTCCACTCCTCCGGACAAGTTTGCGAACTAGCCGGAATACCTCCGATAGACACCAGACTCGATTAATTACGTGGTGGCTTCGTGAAGAGAGCAATTGAGCAAAACTTCCATCGGTCCCCTTCCTAGGAAATGCAACACATAACCCCCTCCCCGCCGGTCCTACCAAAATTGTTTATGTTTCAGGTTCCAGTAAGATTCCAAAAGTCACCAACATCCAAACTGGCAAGTATATGGGAGCGCTAGCAGAGGTGGGATGCGGTGCACCGTTGTATGAGTGGGCGCACTCGGAGTGATTAGCTTCGTAGGAGTTTGCTATCTAACTGATCCTATGTTATCCCCTGACCGCGTGCAGCGCTCGCCCTTTCCAAAAAGGCAGCAGCAAGAACAATTATGATTTTGACTTGATTCAAGTATAAGGCCATCAGTTCCTGACTCCTAGAAAACGAAAGAGCATCCTGGTTGATTACCTTCCAGAGATGGCGACCATTCCAAGAAAAACTATTTGATGTAAAATAACAGTTACAGACACTAATGACTCGATAATACGATTAAAGTGTCCAACTCAGTAATTTCTAAAAGCACAATATTCTGAAAATTGTACCCAAAATAAAGCAAAAGTAACCACCGGCCATTCCAAGCGAGAATCGATGACCATAAACACAAATAAAAATATTAGCAAACAGAGATACGTACACTAAATACAGCCACGCTTAACCAACATAATTAACCACAAATAAAGCATTAAAAATCTACACAACAGAATTCCAACAGATAAAAACCAACACAAATACTGGATAATCAATCAATTATGTAATTATCTTTCGGTTATTTAATTAACACGGTGGGCAACCCATTAAAGCTGACGGTTTTAAAATCTTTTACCGGTTAAATTTGCTACAGTTAAAAAAACCAACGGAGAGAGGAAAAATATTGAACCAAGTTACGGTAAACAAACAGGGGAGAAATCACTTAAATTCAGGAAATCAAGCTTTCGCATAACTTTTCTATTACAACGCAGTCTCCCTAAAATTCCCGAACAGCTAAACTGAAAACACATTAAACGAATGTCCGAATTTATGGGGCGGGTCGTGGTACGTTACGTACTAGGGTAATTTATGCATGCGGTTGTAAAATATCACGTTGTCATGAGAATCCATTTCCAATCCATAGCGTTTTGTTGTTTTTAATGCTGAAATCGTTTTGTTTCGAGACAAAACTATGATTATTATTATTATTGCTATTATTACTACTATCATCATTACGGCTATTAGATTTATTCTGAATTATTTGCTGGAAATGATAAACATTATAATGGTTATTAATGTTAAAATTTGCTGAGATAATATTATGGTTACCTGCTAAAGTTTAATGTTCGCATATCAAAAATTAATTATTATCGATTTTAGCGTCAACTGCAGAAATACCGTTATGATATAGTATATACAAGAAACATTAAACTACTTTGAATTAATATTCGGGATATTATTAAGTGAAAATACCTTTCTCTTAATTCATTCCTTTGATGAGAAACCGACTTTGCTTTTAACAGATTTATAATCGTTTTAGAAATTTAGAATTCTGTCAATATTTTTAATGCCGCTATTTGGATTTTGATTCACTTTCTTAAAAAACATTTATTATTCGTAAAAGTCGCTCTAAATCTTTCAAAGAATAATTTTAAACAGATAATTAAAAAATGTAAGCAAATAGGTTTTTAAAATATTCATGACTGACTAAGTCGTACCGTTAGGAAAAAACCGTCAAATTGCCTAGTTTAATTTACCCAAGCTTAATGGTGAGGTTGATAAAGCCACATATCGACGATATTCATCTAAATTGTAAGTTTGAGCATCAAAGTGACAAACAAAATCGTTTTCAGTATTGAAAACAGTCCACCTCGCAAGAAACGTAATCTTTATATTCACGGAAGAGTTATAAGTCGCACCGAGGTTGATCTAGATCTTGCTAGAACTGCTTTAGTTCAAGTGCTTTCTTGATGTAATTTTAGATTTGTAAATTAAAATACAAATACAATAATGTCTATAAAATTTCCTTTGCGTTTATGTCCATAATGAAATGCACACCTGAACCTAGTTAATTTTTAATCCTTAAATTAGGAAGTTAGAACCTGTTGGAACTTCCCAAATCGTAATGATCTTGCTTTTTAATATTCGCTCCTCGTTCCTCTGTTCTTGCATTGTTTTTATCTTTTCAGAGAGGTCTTCGATCCATCAAACTGTATTGGGTACGTCCCTTTCTATTCGAAGACAATTTTCGTTGTTGCTTGCGATGGTGATATTCTCTAGTTATATGCTCTACAGTAACTTCAACATTGTGTCTGTCCTTAATGTTATCGCTAACCTTCTAAAGATTTTGATTAAGGGTTGTCTTAGAAGAGTCCCAAGCATCTCTCTAGGGTTGCAGTATACCATCCTTTCTTTCTGATTTTTTGTTATATCAAAGCAAATGCATCTGTAATCGGAACAACTTTCTTAACCAGAGACTCTCCAGTTTATTACAGTCACTATCCATAGGCTCGAAAGCCAACTACAAAGTATAGAATTCGAACCCACTGGCCTAACGCTATCTGATTCGTTCACTGTTTCAATTATGGCTGCAGCCAGAACTCTACAACTTAGATCTGTTAGCTGGCACTTTAATTCTCTTGCTTACATTGGTACATCACCTACCTCGCTAATAGCACGTACTTTATGTTCTAAATCCAAACTGCTTTGCTATGATGCTATGATGGAGGTTTAACTTGATCATCCGGCTCAGTTGGTGTCATTAATCCCTTCGGCACAGCGCCTCTAGGACCCTGACGTTGCGAAAGTGGTTTTTTGGCTTTTTAACCTAAATCCATCGAGTTTTCTTTAGAAAGCGCCATCGCGTAAAGGATACGGTCTTGAATTACTCCTAGGACCATATATCATATTCCTGTCAGCGTTTATAGCCGTTGAGCTATTAAGTTGATTTGGCGACGGGCCTGGTGGATGTCCATTGAGCAGTGCTAGAGAGAGATTATGTATCCTGATTGCATTGTGAAATGGTGGCTTGCAGTCGATTCGCTTCATACTGACCGAGCGGCAGAGACACGACAGAATGATACCACAGCCGACAACTCCACACCTCTGCGCATGCAACTCTACTGACTGGTTATTATTAAATGAAACGATAAATACAGCTCTTCCAAGAAGAGCATGGTAACTAACTAAGGAGCCGGTGGGACTTTGAGTGTCTCATGCTGCTCCTCTCCGGACACTGAAATTTTCCAAGCCAGAGAAGAGAACAACATAGCGACAACTCTAACTTTAAAACGTGACCCGCAAGTGAGTATTTGTTGATTTTTAAAAAAGAGACAAAAAGCGATCTAGATGATTCCAGAGGAAGGCCTGCCACCTATCCACAAAGTCTTGCAGGATTCTTGCTAATAGCCCCCGTGTCGATAGTCAGTTGTCTGCACGCGGACGGCGGTCCCGTCAATATTGGTTCTCTTTCCGCTTGCCACATACCGTAAAAGTTTGTTGCCTACTCTTCGTCTAAAGATTACCAACCAACTCTTTGAAATAAATAAAGTGGAATTGTCAAAACATTTC
>VTPC01001105.1:0-15976 GCA_011009095.1 Ignelater luminosus
AACCAAGAAGTTGAACTGGTTTCGAGACGAACGAGAAGACTTGAAACACGTCCCTCGTCCAGGGCACCTCCCCACTTTGTCTTCTTATGAGAATTTGCATCGTGTTCTGTTTTGTGTTTTCCGAAATCGTCGAATAACCGTACATGATTGCCGAAGATATGAATTTGAGTAAGGCAGTTGTTAAGAAATTTCTAGTTAGAAATTTGGAGATGAAGAAGTTCCAAAACGTTTGTGTCTGGAACAAAAGGCAGCGAGGGTCGAGTGCTGAGAGGATTAGATTGCTTCTGAAGAAGGTTTTGATTTTCTTGACAGAGTCATTACAGGAAATGAATAATGGTTTTATGAATTTGACACTGAAGTGAAATCTCAAAGCAAAGAGTAGAAGCAAGCCGGTGAGCTAAAAACAAAAAAATTCAGAAATCGAGATCGAACTTCAAGACTCTTAAGTGTATGCTTTAATAAACGTAAAGGATCTTGACTTCAAAAGTCGTTTAAAGCACACGCAGAGCCTTGACGTAGCTTCTTTCCAAAGGTGGAATTCTAAAAAGTTTTAAACAAGAATCTATGTCCAGTGAGTTGCGTTCTAAAAACTTTTTTGGATTCAGGAACTGCAAAAGGTCGCGTCTAAGGCCGTATGATGAAGGTGAGTTTCTATTTTATTCAAACGGCTTAAGAGTATCACTGGAATTGAATTAAGAAAACTCATCATTCTTTTACGTTTATAGTTTGGAAATGTAGTATTTTCCAGATGGACTTTCGGGTTATCTTATCAACGTTAATTAGATGCTTTCTATTGATTGTAGCAATTTGGAACTTTGCGTTTAAGCGTAGAATTAGATTCTGTTCTATTAGTATTACTTTTTGTTAGAATCTTATCCGAACTTTTTGAATTCTGGTTAGATGAGTCAAATGAGTCTTAGTTACTACCACATTGAATTTCTTCACATGAAATTGTTATAAACTAATGAAAACAGCATAGCTTAGGTTAATTTAACCCCAATTTTCTCGATCACAAATGGCTGCTTATAGGAAGACCTACCTTTTACAGCACACTATTATTATTTATGGACCTTGGTGCTAACGTTCCGTCATTAAAACTTTGAATAACTTTCGGTTATTGGTGTAAATAGAAATGTAAATAAAAATTAGTCAAGAGAAAATTTGTGAATTACGTATGTAAAAAGTATTTTTTAAACTTTTAGTTGTGTAAGAGTTGAATAAGTACAGCGTTTTGCATAAATAATGTCCGAACTAATTTTTTCAGTAAAATAACTAAATGTTTCAAAATCTCCCTATGACCTCTTAAAAAGTGTATTTTGCGTGATCGGAGTTTATGTATTTCATTAATCCATTCAGTAAAGGAATTGATTGCGACATTGTTTATGTACTAAAAATTAAATGTATAAAAAAATCAATTATTTTATTAAAGTAAGTGAAAATCTAGTCTATGAAAGTTTAAATAAAGTTACAATTGATAATTACTTAATTACTGCACATCGAATAAAGGTTGAGAGATTTAAAGCGGAATTATTCTACGATACTTAAAAAAATAAAAAAATAATCATATGAAAAGTGAAATCTTTACAACTAAAGAACATCATGTACAGTAAGCGTAAAAATAAAGGGTCTTTAATCATTCTGTATTGAGAGTTTGGTTGAATTTAGCTAATGGATTGGACGTTGACCATAAAATGGTCGTAGCATCTGATTTCGAACTATAAGAGGCAGAAAAACAACTTTGGTAGTCTTGTCCTAAAAGTGGATACAAAGTCGGAACTTTGAGTAGTCTTTAGTATTGTTTGATTATTCATTGTCCTCTCTTATTAATATAATACTTTGAAACTAATAAAATTAAATCATTTTTTATTTAATATATTACAAGAGTCTCATATATAGAGAAAGCAAAAATCTTTAGGCATTATCCAAGTAGCACCGAATATATAATCAAGATAACGCCAATATTAGGGATACATTTTATCTTGGCTCAACATTTTACCGTGAAAACACTTTCGTCCAATATAAAACCAATATTTGCCAAACAGAGTATGTCTTTCCAATATCAGGCAAATATTGTTCGTTTATACTTAGCCAGCATGTTTTGGGAGCCCTTAAAATGGTATATTATCTATGTATGTAAGGACTTGTTGTCTAAATGTTGGTATGCCAACATACTGCCAATCTAGGTTATAGCACTTCTCCCAATAACTGTTAGCAGCAATTCTAAAATCAATATTAAGCCAAATTCTCAGTTCTTGTGTTATATTAACATTGGCAGGAAACATATTGCCAATATAAGTTAACACATTTAAATAAACAATCACGAATAAGTCTAGAGCTAATGTTTAGCCAATGTACAATGCTCCTTGAATCTTGGGACAGTATTGTCTGTCTTTTAGAATAAAGACTGTTTTAGCTTAATACACTTTGATTTGCTCTTTTTTGTTGGAGGTTCCTTAGGGATGAATATTTAAGAAATGAAATGTGACTACAGTAAAAGTAGATCGTTTGTTTAATTGTATTTAGTAAACCTATTACAGCAATAGAGTTCAGAAGACTGAAGTTAGAAAATTAAAAGCGAACTATAAGAAATAAATGTTTTGCTGGATTTAAAAGAATTAAATTAAAAATTAAAAAAAAGTATGTTTTATTATCATTACTTGAAATAGAAAATATAATATTCTTTATCTTTATTTCTATATAAAAAAAATGTCGATTACCTACCACAAATAAACGTGATGACGTCACAAAGAGACTTGGGCACGTGGTGTAACAAAGATTCTATTGTTATATCCAATGTCCAGTTGTAAAAACAGGTAAACGGAAGAACCCCAAAAATTTTTGGGGTTTCAGAAATATAAGGCATAACGGCACTTTATTTCTATTTTTAATATTGAATGTGCGTGTTGTGACATGGTTAACAGTACTGACTTCAAGAAATAAAGTGAGTAAATTAGAATATCAAGTTTTGATTATATTGTTTCATACTATACACATGATGGACAATGGAAATTTAAAATTACTTATTTTTAAATTACAGAATATCAAAATCTAAGTAAAATTGTGTTCCAAGTAGAAGAGAAAAGAAGCTGTCACAGTTATGTGACTTCGCCATTCTCCTCCCGGGGTAAAGTAAGGGAAGAAATCCCTTTGCAGTCTACACACATTTATTGAAATTTATTCTACGTATGCCATCAGCATTGTGATCTCTAAACACATGGAATACTAAAAACAAAAACCTTTCATTATCTATTATTACAGGTAAGAATTTATTCTGCCATTTAGGCTATTAAGTTACATGAAATTTCAAATTTACAGAAGTAATTCGAAAAGTTTCCTACAGTAGCAGTAACTGTCGAAGGCTGGTTGTAAATGATCAAGAGGAAGGAAGCTGAACTAAGGAGACAAAGCATATTAAATATGAATCATTTAAATAATTTGTATGTATTTGTATTATGTAATGTATGTCACTAACTAATAAATAGCTCTTTTCTTAAAATTTACTTTTTACATAGGCGCCTTTTACGTTTATTTAAATAATGTAGCTACCACAAAATCTGTTGTAAGTAAAAAATGAAATAAAACAAGATTATAAATACAAACTTGAAATTATTGTGAGTACATTAGCAAGCAATAGTCTATAAATAATTCGTATGCAATAAATATCCAATAATCAAAACAAATATGTATATTTCCCCATAAAAATTTCATATTGGGTATATCTTGGTGAGAAATGTGTTACCAATAAGTTGAACAAGATGTCAACCCAAGGACGCTAGTAAATACTTTTCCAAGTTAATATTCATATATTAGATTAACTTGGGCAGCCAATACGTTACCAGTAAGTGTAACGGAATGTGTTTCTTACATTATTTTCTTTTGTATCGCCTATCTAGTGGGCAAACTTTGGCCGCCAATGTTTAACCAATATAAAGAAGCGTTACATTTGACGTATAATGCCAATGTACGGAAGAAATGTTGGTTCAATATATCTGTGCTGCTTGGGTAGGCTAAGCAATTCACACATTGTTTTGTAAATGATGTAAACATCGCCTTAGAATTATAGGGATATGAGACTGATACTACTGACCAGTGAATGGTCTGCGTTTAAACATGGATAATAATACCAAGCACGCTCATTACCTGACAAATAATTTATCAACAAACACAATATTTCAGTATCGAATTAAATACTGATGTAGATTAATTACCGTTGGATGCTATTTCTGTTACTATCTCATAGACAAACTTAATATAATTAAATAAAATTCATCATTAATTACTTTAGCAAAAGCATTCCGCTTTCAAGTTTATTTGCAAAGCATGTCTTATGTTAGTTTTCAATAGCGACTGCACTTGATAAGTTCCAACCGACAACTGTAGAGTTCATTCTAAAACCCAGTTGTGATTTTTCTTATTGCTAATCAGGTTAATGATATTTTACGAAAACAGTCTACGATCTTTTCATCAGCTAAATAATAAAAAAAAAAGAAACTGTGAGAATGTTTATCTCCAGTGAGAGAGATTACTTTCTACATGTTTCTTACTTTTCTTCGTAAATCTAGTCATAAATCATACGCTATTATTAAATCTCATGAATGATGATAAACATTTGTAGTTGCTTCCTTTGTCAGCTTAGCAAAATTTTAAATTTGCGAAAAAATTTTGTTGTGTCCAGATCAAAATGTGTACATTAAACCATTATTCATGTTTGAATGTTGCTTTATTTGACTTGTGCTGACCCCAGAATGAAGAGAAAACGTCAATAGCTAAGACTATTGTTCCTGTTTACATATCTTTAATAGCTTCCGACAACCAATTTCGATACTTCATTAATTCAAGAACAGTATTTGCTATCATTGTCTAACTATACACATAATAAAGTTTGAACTTAGAAGTGCACATTTTTTAGAAATAATGCTGTTTTACATTGTTTATGTGTAAGAAAATAAACGAACGTCGATAATATACTGCTGGTGTATTCTAGCTTTTTACTTTTTCTTTTATTTTTTAAATAAACAATTGATGAAATACTAAGGTATAAAAATAGACGAATAGTAAGCGGCTAGTAAAACTGAAAAAATAAACCAAGGAACAGTTTAGATTAATTCAAAGTGTTTTCTGTAAAGAAAACCTTGTTTCTCGACAAAATACAAAGGTTTATTTTAAATTACAATTAAAAGCAAAAAACAATGAAAATAACCTGGTGCTAAGGCGTGCGTGAAAAGCGGGGTGGAAACTTAGACGCCTGTCAGTATAGCAATAGCATAACGATAGCGCCAGTGTTACGCGCGCCGTGGGTGCAGCAGGGTGGTTCCTGAAACCCTACGAAGTCTTTCACTGTGTATGCGCTGTGTCGTCATCCCTTTTATGTTTGCCTAAGACAAACTTAGAAGAAAAAAATCACTTTTTTAATTCCTTTGATATTAATTTGTTTATGAAAAGTTAGACTCGAGAGAGATTCGCTCACTGTGGTGAATACTTCCCTTTTGAAAAACTGTATAAAACTTTTACAAAACTTTGAAAGTTTATTGGTAAGTTGAAGTTTGATGGATATTGTAATTTAATATTGTGTAAGAGTGATTTTATACAAGAAGTTTTAAATTTAATCTTTATTTTTTAAAGAATAGGACGCAACTCGGAATATTTCTAAAGTTGTGCGCCATCCTGCAGGACGCGTAACTTTTTATTCATGGTAAAAGTTTATTTTTCTGTTATACTAAAAATATGTTAATAAAAAAAGTAGAGATATTGCAAAAAAATAATATACAATACGTTCAAATAAAAATGTTTATTACTTTTATATTTATTTGTATCTAAGCATTTATTAGTTTTCCCGTATTTTTTACGTTTTTTTCATCTTAAGAAACATTATATGCACGCAAGGGAAGTTTATTCAAATTAAAATATTGCAAATTTTATATATAAATTTTCTTTTTGCATTAATAATTTTAGTAATAGAAAAAATAGAAAAACAAATTTTTAACAAAATATCGAAAACTTGCAGTGGGAACTAATTTTTCAATTTGAAATAATGACGATATTCAGCTCCATCCCTTTTTAGAATAAATGCTGCATTGGAAATGAAATATATCGCTTTAAGAAAATTACCAAAGCCCTTGAATAGGCCCCGTCTCAAAATATGTCTATTTTTTATAAAACATAAATTTTACATGAGTTAGAAAAAATTCTTGTTTTATATTTTAGTTACAGACGAGTCTTTACTACTATTTTTTATATTATTTATTTATATTTGTTGAAATATTAAAACATCGTTCTGTGTTCTCTACAATATTGTTTTGACTTATGATGATGTATACATGTCATCAATGTTACACCTAGTAGCAACAAAAGCCATTAAGAATAATAAATGACAGATAGTATCTAAATCTATGTATATAGCATTAAAGGTGTACATTGTCTAACTATTTTATTAATAATTAGTATAAGTACTCAAGGATATCAAAACTATTATGTGACTTTATTTCTACTATTCAAATGTTTTTCTGACCTGACCTATTTACTTTATTTTGGGCTAAATTAAAGTAGAACCTCCCTTAATGATTATTATTATTGTTGCCAGGAGTAACTATTTTTAATTATACAAAGAAAATGATGACACATCTTGGAGAAATGTAAAACTGCAGACTGGCAATATGCTCATTCAAAAACATAGGGTGTTAACGGGAAGCGAAAATAATCCACCATTTGGTTATACTTGAAAATTGGATTCTGAAACCTGAAATATTGAAATGACATCAGTCTTGTCGTTTTTCAACTAAGTGAAATACTCAAAGTTGCTTCCGGCATTAACGGAAGTTGTATCAAGTCTAGTTTTTTGGATAGTACCCTGTATATACCTCTTAATAATTCTATTTTACTTGATATGTCGTTGTTATATTTTGTTTTAAGATAATCTTTAAAATGTTCAATTTTGCTAAAAAAATGAAAAGTTGTGATTTGATTAATATTTTAGAGAATTTTTGTCAACTATTGTGCAAACACAAAGACATCGAGAAACTGCGTTTATTTTACTTCTATGTCAAATATCTTAAAAAAATCAAGTTAACTAATGTTTCCCAAATAGCAAACCCTCGCTTTTATTCTTACCAATGAAACTCATATTTATTTCCTTTCCAATAAGCAAATTGCTTTCATTACTCTCAAAATGGTAGTCGCTTAGTTGGCTTTTACAGTCAGTACGGCTTACGGTAAATAAATCGAGTTTATTACTACTACCACAATATTAGTCACAAAATGGAAATATATGTTTTATAAGTTTCGTAACTGTTTCAAGATACAAGCAAATGGCAAACTGTTTCCACTTTCAGTTGACACTTTGTATAATAATAGTTATGCGAAGCTCAGATTATTTTGTTGAATATTCACTGCAAAAACTAGAAAATTCTAGAAAATGCTAAACTGTTAACAACTACATACACTGTAAACAGCTGAAATTCAAAATTATATCTTTAAACTGATATTTATGACGTCTTGTAAAACTGTCCTTTGATTTCTTTATTGCTAATCAAATAAACTTTATTAATATACCAGCTACAAAATGATTTCCTTCAAAATAAACTTTATTGGTACTTGCTTTTTTTCTTAACTGTTTCTTATCAATACTGAGTGAACACAAATTTATATTTTTTTACTTTCATTGTTTATTTAGAATTACTACTATACTAAACAATTTTTCAATAGTTTGTTTTATATCCTTGGTCTTGAGTAACTCATACATGTCCATTCTTAATTGCTTTTTAATTTTATTAAAAAATTTTTAATTTCGCAAAACTATGAAAATGCTTAAATACTAACAAATGTCGATAAAACTTTAACCATACTTAGAACTTATTAAAAAAACACAAGCCTGCTAGAAGAACTATATGCTGGAACTCAATGATTTCTGAGTTATAGATGTTGAAATCCATTAAGATGTATAAGGAAATATAAGAAATTATACTAACAAAGTCTTTAATCAAAATTAAGAAAAAAATTATATAAACATTTATGTTCCAAAATGCACCATTGTTGTAGACATACAAGGTGTTGGAATTCTACTAAAAATTTATTATCTTTCTAATATCTTAAAAAAGACACACTGATATTTAAATTTTACTTTCTTGTTACGGAAATGAATAGATTTTTAGTGGACCAAATGGAAATATTTAACATCCCAATTATTGATGAACACTTGTTCATTGGAATTACGAAAGATATAGATATGACATTTCTGAAACATTTAGAAGTGAAAGTAGCTGCAAGTTATTATACAAGAAAAAATTCCAATTTTTAGAAAGGGGGCGAAGTTCTTTCTTGAGAAGATAAAAATGCTGTGTCGAAACGGAAGGAGGCTATATTGAACATCTTCTGTGATAATCGTGTTCTGTAGCGCTAAACGCTAAAAGCTACAAAAAATTATAAAAACGAAAATAGCTCTTATCTGGAAAACCGTAGCCAATAAGTGGAATTAAACAGACCTGCTTCGCAGAGAATTCATATTTCTTCTGGAGTACCGCAGGAGTCTATTCTGGGCCCTCTTTTTTTTTGTTTTTTTTTGTCAATAATAAGAATAAATGATTGCTTTTTGCTGATGATTTCAAGGTACATTATGGGGAGGCCAAGTCAGTAAGCGATTACGTGCTTCTTCAGCAGATTTTGAACAGTATTTATGAATGGTGTTAAAGGAATAATCTGTCACTAAAAGTATATCAAAATCTAAAACAGTAACATTAGAGATCGGCACGTGAAGCAAATTATTGTGGGTCATGTGAATGGACAAGGAAGAAGATAATATTGATAAGCGTGACCGTGAATTAAAAAAATAGGCCGTGCAGGACCGTGAAGCTTATTATTCAAATCGGGTCACGAAAGAGGTTGGGTCACGAGTTTATCAAACGTCATTAATAAGTCACGAGTCACAACTGGTCACAAAAATAGTTGAGTCATATAATTTACCGCGAGTTCTACGTATGCCCAGTACAATTATTAGACATGGAAAAGGATTGTAAAGAGCCAAAAAATACTGTAACATACCAAAGAATTTCTTGAATTCGAACTTACTACATGAGTAATTTGGGTTGCGGGCATCTCCCGGTGGATTTCTTTCGGCGGCCTTTTCCCTGCATGGACTTCTCCCGGCATGGATTTCTCTCAGCAAGTATATCTCCCGATGTAGATTTCTCCCGGCACGGTTATTTTCCGGCATACAAGTAAAATTGGGGTTTCAACCATGCTTAGTCCACAATATCATGTAGTATCGTAATATTGAGCTGGTATAACCTCTAACCCAACCATTAACCTAACCATTAACCTGACTTTTATCCTAACCTTTTACCTAACCTCTAACCTAACCTTTAACGGAACATCTAAAAAGCTGTTACAACCAGCGCAATATTATGTTACTACATGATATTGTGGACTAAGCATAGTCGAAACCCCAATTCTATGTGTATGCCGGGAAATATCCGTGCCGGGAGAAATCCACGCCGGGAGAGATCCGTGCCGGAAAACATCTGTGCCGGGAGAAGTCCACGCCGGGAAAAATCTATGCCGGGAAAAGGCCGCCGCGAGATGTACCTGTAGGGAGAATTCCGCCGGGAGCTTCCCGGTTCCCAATAACTTGACCCACGGAAATGTAAAGACCAACGAAGATCATGTCAGGAATCTCATGACTCAAAGGAGTTTCGTAACTCAGTGAAATCTCGCAGCATGCGGGAATTAGGATCTTAAATGCCGACGTGAGTGGGCTGACTGGTTGTAATTAAGAATTTTCCGTTCGTGAGTAGGTGGATAACTGAAAAAAAAGGTACGTGGACGTGCGTAAGCGTGAGCGAAAAACACTCGCGCGCTGACCTCTAAGTAACATATTCGAAAAAAGCTCAATTAGCGAAATTTGAATACTAGATTGATCAAAATGCCTTAGAACAACATCAAATCCATTAATTTGTGTGTTATAACTACATTTATGTTAGCACAATCTGACTTCTTTATAGTTATCTTCTGTGTAATAATCCTGCAATTAGATTAATGGAAACCTGCTGTACTAAATAAACTATTATTATTGTTATTATTATTATTATTATGAATATTATTATTATTAAGAGAACTTAATGATTAGAAAATTTCTGACAAAGAAACATTAAGTGATCATAAACTTATTACTTGAAAAAAAATTAAAAAACGATAACGGACAAATACTAACTATAAAGTAAACAATATTCTTAGTAATGGCTTTTGAAACAAAAAAGTTAATTGAATAATTTGAAGAAAAAAAACCTTGGAACACTACTATATGTATTAGTATGTTCCTACAACATTAAAGTTATAGTTTTTCCTACATCATTAAAGTTAAAGTTTTTTCTACAGGGCGCTTATTGCCGTTTCAGACAAGAGGCTTTTCTACCGTGTGGTTTCGCGCGGCTGATCTTGAATTGTTTTCACACGGTTGTTTTGGCGGTGGTTGTAAACGCTTTCACGCGTAGTGTAGAAACGTTTCAAAATCTGCCGCATTAATACCACATGGTAAAAAACTGCTTATCTTAAACGGCCCTTATTTGTTTAATTTCTTTACTCTCTTGTGCTTAGCAGTAACAAAGGTTTAAAAGAAGTGCCTACAATTTTGTGAAAAGCTACCATTCCATTTTGTACATAAAATGAGTAATTTTCGACTAAGATCGATTCTAGAATATTGAAAACTATTCTTTTTCTGCACTTTCGGCCATACAGTGATGTGAAAAAAAGTCTTGCATCACTTTAGAAATATAGGAAACTTAAGTTCTAGATGTAGTGTCTTCAAATATTTTTCAGTCATTTCTTAGATACTAGTTAGTCATAATAGTTTTATGAAAAACATATAGCAGAAGTTTTGGTTAAAAAAATAAACTGACGCAAAAAAACCGGCCACCCTGAATAATTTCGCAAAACCACTTTGAAAATTATTAATTTCAATGCCACGGCGGTTGAATGATGTAATTCAAGCTCGAGGAAGACATAGACACTACTAATAATTATCATTATAAACAGCCACATTTACTGTTTTTAATTAAGAAAGTATCGTATTTAGACTGTTTTTGTTATTCCTTAAATTAAATTTAATTCTGTATTAATTTGTAAATGATTCTTAAATCAAACAACAATCACTGATTAAAATAATAATTGTTAAAGTGGTTTTGGAGATATTTCAGGGTGGCCGGTTTTTTTGCCGGCCAGTTTATAATTGGAAAACAATTAGGTTTTCAATTTTTTCATTAAAATTACAGAATATATTACTTAAATACTAATATTTTTGTTTATATTTCTGATTGGCCAGTCCTTGTTGTTGATAACCAATTCATATCTTTTTGACATGGAATTCACTAGCTTCTCTAACGTTTTCGAAATACAGCAATGCCAAGGTTGAACTACAAATTTGATTAATTTCGTTTTTATTGTGGATTTTGTTTTAGATATGATGCTTAAGGACGTTCCCAAGAAATAACGCTCTCTTTCGCCCGTCGCATATGCACAGAAATAAAAAATAATACGTAATAACATTAATAATAATAAATAAACGTACATTCTTATACTGATCGAGACACGAGTTGTTTACGTTGAATTTTAGTGTTTTGGAGTATTTTTCGAGGTTAAATATTTATATTTCAGATTTTTAACAGAGCATAAACAATGACTCCACGATTAAAAAATGGTCGATTTCTAAAGAACGACTACAGCTTGCTAAATTTTCTCTACAGAAAAATATTTGTCATAGTTTTAATTAATCATTCTCAGTGTCTTAGAAAATCCTTAGAAAATTACTGTTGTTATATCATAAAACATCCGTTTCAACATAGTTCGATGTATGGTTCGTATGTTAAAAATGCAAATTTTAACAGCCAAAATCTACAAATTTTGAAACTTTTCCTACGTATAAAGGACATCAATAAATATATAAATTTTTAAGAAAATCTTAAGAAAATTTATTTTCTAGGTATATTTGCTTAAGAACGTCCTTAAGCTAGATTTATAAACTCGTCGGTGCCGGTACCACTTACGTTGACGTTTTAAAGTTGCAGTTGATAATTTATAAAGTTTTTACATCAACAGTATCATAGTTTATGTAGATAGCAGTTAAAATAGTGTAATGTCACATCACTAAATAAAGTAGTTTTCTGTCTTACCAACAACAAGCTATGGCATTATTGGCTGACTGTTATTTGTGTGTTTCTGTCTGATTTTTTTGTGCACCATTTTGCAATGAAGTTAATAAGTCGAGTAAATCCTAAAAGTAATTTCCAAGATTATAAGATATAATCAATTTGTAATAACAATTAGTTCTGAGTGGACCTTGATAACACCGTTACTTTTGCATTATCGAACCGAGAGCTTTAAGAAGATAATAATCAGAGACACTGCTAATATAATAATAACTGCCAGATAATTAAAGATAGTTAAGGAAAATATACGAAAAACGATTAAAAACGATATTTATTACTTGTGCCTATACTAAGGCTAAAGGACCTTAGAACTTAGAGGGCGGATAGCCAAGTAGTAATGGCACTCGCGACCGGCCCGGGTTCAATTCCCGGCAGAGTATGGCAAAAATAAGTAATGGCAAAAACAGATTACGTTCTCAGGTTACCACACCAACATCAGTGGTAGTCATTAATCTCTGAAAAACAACGATCCGAAATTGGTGGCTAACTGCCATAGTAAGACAAGAATTCTAGCCAAGCGGTTCTGCAATGGCTTACTACCTGGGTGCGACGAGGTAATCGTATTAGGCTCCTCGGCTATCACACTAACATCTGTGGTAGTAGTCAAGCCCCAAGCAACGAGTCAAGAGTTACCAAAGCGATTCTAAATGCAACTGTGAAGTCAGTTCCAGGTGCTACTATTAAAATGATTCCAAGTGCTACTGTCAAGATGGTTCTAAGTGTAATTGTCAATACGTCTCCTGTGAATGTTACTACTATTACCTTACTACGATATTACCACTACCTCAGAACTTAATCCTTTTTTAAAGTTTTCTTAGAAAAAGTTGTCTTGTACCTTAACGTAAATAAAAATTAACAAAATTTTATTTCTATGGATTATTGCTTGTATATTTAAACACTGGCTGAAATTTTGTTTAAAAGGGACTTTATTCATAGCCTATTCTGTTGAGGTTTTGATAATATTATGCAACTAAATATTTCGGGTAGCACATAGTGAAGATTTGCTAGATATTACTATAGAGTCAAACGTGCCATGTCAAGTCAGTCCACTTAAGAATTACCTCAGAAATGACCTAGGACCAATTCAAAAAGTGTCAGCAGAAGAACTTGATAAGAGAAAAAGCAAATAGCCGAACTAATTTAGATTTTAACATGACAGTCAAACATGGCAAACTATTGTAGAGCCCATTACAACATTGAAGTAAGCTGTGCGGTTGAGAAATCTGAAGCGTGTGTAAGCAAAAATCTATAATTTTTCTGTTTTCGGATTAGAAACGTTGTTGTAAACATGTTGTAAACATGATACATGAGGTAACTAATTTAAATATGCTATGCCTGCTTAGTAACAATTAAAAAAACCGCTTACTCCTTGCTCAAGATGAAGGAAGATTGCTAATATTAAAAGCAACCGGTCATTTGGTCAAAAGTGTGCTAGACGCACGATCTTTCTTGCTACTTATAGGAGGATAATAGTTCTCATTTTCATAATGTCTAAAATAACCCTTCTGGAGGTTTATAACTTTTCCTTTTTAATGCGAAAACAAAAAAATGATAAAAAACCTTATTTTACTGATAGTAATTGATTCCTTTGTACACCTGCTTTATTATTAGTCCCAATCGATTGAAACTCATATGGCTGTATAGAGTACATCGAAGTTGTACAGAAGCCACTATAAAGAATTGAGGGAGTAATTTAGGGCCCATGATGACGTCATGATGTGCAGAAATATTAGAATCAGTTTATTTTATTCCCACGGTGCTCTCGAATAACAGAAGAGAAAATATTTCTGGCATTTGTATTCAATTAGCAGTTTTCGACACATTTTAATTGAATCGATCAAAAATGCAGTACAAATAAGAAAAGAAATTTAAGGAGAAAGAATTTGCCGAGTCTAATAGCTTTTTTTAAAATGTTTTATTTTTAAATTTTTAATCGAAAGTGCTGTTTTGTCGCGTTTTCTTTTATTTAAAAAAATATATCAAAATTCTGTTGGACTTATTTAAGAAAAAATAAAAACAGAGAACATTATTCGTAATGAAGCTGTTCTTGTGGAATCAATCTTCGTCAGTTGAAGGATTACTAACATTTTATAAATTGATGTCGATTGATATTTTACGACACATTAAATACAACATTTATATCAAACCAATTTATATGGACTGCTTCGTGTTTTGAATAGCTAATGGAAATTATTAAAGAAAGCTTCCTTCGTATAGATGCATTGATAATAAATAGCAGGAGTATGTACCTATAAATAGTGTACTATTTATTTTATTTTTCTAATTTACTATTATAAGTGCTTTTGTACCTATCTCCAGTAACAATCATAACAATGCACTATCCCTAGAGGGGTTATTAATGACACTGAAAATGAAGTATTTCAGTAAATAAATAGGTTACAGTGAAGTAATAAAAATACAAGCTGGCTTATTTAAAAATGTTTTGCTTATGTTTGAGTCTATGAAAAAATTGTTTTGATAAAAAATGTAATGTAGGGGCAGTGATTTTTTGTTACAGATACTAAATATCGTCAGAAATTAAACTTCTATTATGCTGATACCTACTTGTGACCTCGTGCACGGCTTTGAATTCAAATGCAAATCATATTACTCATAACTAAAAAGTTTAAAATAGGTCACCAAGAATGGAAAAAAGGTTAATATAATGACAAGCTTTAGGTAAACATATTTATTCAGAAAATCGAACAAAAAATAGTTTTTTGGGATTTGCGTTCTCTTTTTGTATTGCACAGTTGTGTAACATTATTCATTTAAATTAACGTATGAAACTAACGGTTTTCAAGATTCTCTGCTGAGTTTTTGAATACAATACTTGCCTATTGCACCTACCTATTTGCTTATACCTAACAAATCACAGCTGTGTTTGTTTTCAGGGTAACTGCAGAAAAGGCACAAAATTAACTAGATAAATAAAGAAAAAGAGAGACAAAAACCAAATTTTACTTTATTATAGCAAGTTATTCTTTTGAAGGGCAGGTAAAAATTGCCGTTTAGACACAGTGTAGGCACTAGGCAAATAGACAATAATAAAAACAATTCAAATTACAACTACAACTAACTAGCTAATTGGTTTAAAATCTGTCCTTTTCTCATAACATATGTAACTTAAACTTCAACCTAAAACACAAACATCATTATTTTCGAGAATATTCTATTTAGTGCATTATTGTCCCGCAAAGTACTAGTGAGTTTATTATTGGCCAATTAGCAAGAAATCTCAACAATTTACTAATTGGAGAGGAGCAGTAATTTTGCGCTTAGTAGGGTACCTACTTGTGTAGTTTCATTGCCTGTTAAATTCAGTCAAATGTAATTCTTCAAAGCCACTACGGAAAGCGCGATGTCTGTCTACTAAATAACTAATATTTTCTACTACAAACAGAAGCTTAAAGTGGCGGTTGGTGACCTAACTCCAAGGCGGATTGCTTCAAATTGTCGAAATTGTCAAATTATTTGGAAATTAACCAACCAATCAATTTCGGCTTACCCTGAAGTTAGATCACCAACCACCACTATAGGTGCATCTGAAATCTAAAAAAGTTACGTTTGTGGGTCTTTACTTGGTTATAATATTCTGGAAAAATGGAAATTCTCCAGGTTTACTTCTAGGGAACAAGATCGCGCTACGAGTAGTTAACGTAAAACTGCAGATTCCATTCGTCTGAAACTGAACTGAAACCAATCACCTACTAGACAGAGGTGCCCAACAGCTATAACTCGTCATGGAAAATGTCCATAGATTCGGTTCCCAAATTCCACAGGTG
>VTPC01001105.1:33555-46611 GCA_011009095.1 Ignelater luminosus
GATAGCATATGAAAGCCTGTAACAGACAAATTCAGTTGACGAGTGCATTGGATCAATCCAAATTTGAACACTTCGACTAAATAAATTATCTACATAGGTGTATAACTATGAAATGAGACTTTTTTTTTCAATTTTAAACGTTTATTAACAAAAAAAATGGTTACAAATTTAAAAAAAAAGTCTCATTTCATAGGTATACACCTATGTATACAAATACAATCCAAAAAAAATTTCTTTTAAACAAAAATTTAATGGTTATTTTAGAAAAGAAGCTAAAATTGACAATTTAAATAGAACCAAAATTAAAAGTTTCTGTGCATAAAAAAATTTTACTACTGAAGCTAAACCAATTAACAATAGAAAATTAATAGAATACTTTAACAACAGATTTTTGACCACACAAAAAAAACTAATTATAAGGATCTTCACTTTTAAAAAAGAATTAACTGAATGTTTTTTTGAATTTGAGAAAGTAATGACAAAATTGTTAAATGAATAAACAAATTTTATAGCGTTTAAAAATAAGGAAATAATCGTAAAAATTGACAAAATAAGTCCAAGGTAACAAGATAAAATCTACCCAAATGTTATCAAGAAATAATCTCAAATTGTTCAGTTTTCTAACAGAACTACTTTGAAATCATTTCGGTGTACGAAGAAATTTAAGCAAAAACAATAAACAATTAAAGCAAGATTCGGATAAGCATTGAAGTTATTAAATAAATCTTACCACAGTGATGAAGGAAGCAGCTTTCGATCTAAATTTGCTTGCTGAAAGTGAAATACACCTGGAAAACAATTATCAAAAAAAATATCTTCAATTTAAATCCGAATAGTACACTAATCGGGAAATTTAGATTGTTAAAAAAAATTTTTGAAGATTATAGGCCGAACAAAGATTTAATATACAATGGGTTTTAATAAAAGTTTAAGATCCTTTTTTTTAGTTTGAAGGGGTCACTCTGAGTTTTTTTTTAAATTTATTTAACTTTAACTTTAATTTAATTAACAAAACAAAATTGAACTGAATTAATCTAAGTACAAAATGGTACCGGATGGAACCTAAAATGTTTTTGAAAGTCGGGTTTTCTTAAGCGATTAACCAGTCCGCTTCTGAGACTTCCGGTGAAATGATTAAATTAGGTAGCTGCTAGCTTGGGAGGTCAGCATCTGTCGTGGTAGCAATTCGAGGTCGACAATCAGACGGTCGTTGAAAATTACACTTTTAACATCGATGAGCCCACGGACTCCCTAGAACTTCCTTGGCTTCCGCCGAAGAAATCTTTCTGAGATTTATTAACAACTGAGAAATCCGATGTGGGGGGTCTAATAAAAAAACTGGAGACCAGGAACAACCATTAGTTACGAAGGCGCAAGGGACGCAAGAAAAGAAGTTAACTTACCCCTTGGTAAAAGGGTTTTTTTTTCTTTTCTAATTTCTCCTACGTGGAAATCGCCCCAGCAAGGGAACGAGGTGCAGGAAACACTTACACTCTCACGTCTCGATTCTTTCTGTCTGGCCCGCTTGTCGCATTCCTCCCAGAATTCGAAAGAGTTTTACCGGTTCGCAAATTATCATCCTTCCCATGAAAGAAGTAGAACCAATTCAATCGCAAAATAATGCAAGAATCGGGTATTTATACACAATCTTAATAATTGAATCTTGTTTCAAAGCAAAGAAATAAGTTCTTAAAGGAACTTTTGAATATACTCGGTGTCTCACAAGGAAGGTTGCAAGAGATTTACCATGTGACAGGATGATAACAACAAAAGACCGTTACACACTGTTTCATAATAAATGCAATTGATTTGAAAAAATCTTGGATTCCACACTACAATGTTCCCGTGAATAATGGTTTTCACTTTATAAGATGATACAGCAAAAGAGTAGCATTTAAAACGTGCTATTCAAAAATATAAAAATCAAGTAAACGTTCCATTAAAAAAATTGCATTTACTTACGTTTCCTTGCTTACAAACTTTAGGTTTTCCAAGGAAGGCTTAGTATATTGGTAAACTAATTTCAGAGTCGTCATCAGGTTTGGGTAATCAATTACATTGCTCAAAATTTCAAGTGGATCATTGTAGTTCTTAGACAACGGAATTAGAAGAAAGATTTGTAACATTCTGTAAACGTTTCTGAACGTAGCTGCTATCTGCTGATACCTGTGGCCAGAGTTACTAAAGTGAAAATAGGTTTGTTTCCATATACACTTGTTTGAACGTATTCTGTAGTTTCAATCAAATATGATCCTTACAATAAGCGCTGTATGCAATTGTTTCATATGTACATTTACTGATTATCTAACCAATATGAGAGAAAAGAATTTGAGAGTTATGTCAAAAGAACTTCTTGGCCCAAGTCCAAATGTATCGACTAAAAAATATCTACGACTCACCGATATATTGTGACAAAATAATTTACTTGGTCCAAGTTCAAGCATATCAACTATAGAAACTACAACCTACCAACATAATAGTACAAAATAATTTATTTAGTGTTGTGAATTTGTGAAATCTGAACGGTGATGATACAGGTATTACAAAACACGCAATACTAGATAGATTTAAATAATACACAAAACAGTTAATTTTAAGTTTGATTACGAACTTCATCGAATATTATTATGTCAGTCACATTAGTCTTAATTTGACAAAGTTGTAGTTAATTTCTCATTACCGAAAGAAAGAGAAGCTGAGTAAGCTTCCGCTAGCTGATCAGTAGGTAGTCTGTAAGGTAAGTGAGAGGTCTATTGGGGTTATAGTTGTAATTACGTTTATTTGTTTATCTTAAATAATTTCTTAAAAAAATCAAATCTTCACAAATGTAAACTAACAAGTAAAAGAATAACAGGTATACCGTCATAGAAGTTGGTAGTGAAGCATCTGATTTCCAAGAAGGCTAAGGTTTTTAACGTGCTAAAATTGACAAGAAATTACGTTATTAGGATACTACAAACACCCTCAATCATTCCACATGCCTAAATCGGTAGGCATTGATTTGGAAATAAAGGAATATCTTGCTTCTTTTACTTATTTTGCAAAAGTTTATTTACCTCAAATTTACTGGCACTATTTATTCCTCTTTAGGCAGAATGCGTGCTAGACGATTACTTTCCAGGCGTTTTTAGGTTGTAAATCGACTGAATCATCGTGTTAGTGTCTTTAGTACTAACCACTTTTACTTAACCTAACAAATGTTTTTTAATGCATAATTTTTCTATTTTTGCTTATAGGTTTGCTCTTTTATTTTATTAGTTGCTTTTAATTTTTCTTTGATGACTTCTTGCTTTGTACTTTGCATTAGTTAACGCTTTTATTCGACTTGATAAACCATTTTACTTGAGGGTTTTTCAGATGTGCCCAATAGGTTAAAATAGGGGGATATTTTGGTATATTTCTGGTTTATTTTTAATAAATGGTATATCGTGATACACTAGATTTGGACAAAAAAATTTGATTAATTTTTTTTCTTTTTTGATTACTATCTTGCTCTTGGGTCTTAGAGCCAGTTTTTAGTGAAATAACTCTCTTTCTACTTCTAAAATGTATGTTACATACTTTTTGTCAATGTTTTAACTCTTCTGCCCAGTTTAGCCAAAAACTCCAGAAATTCTACATTGTGCTTCTTTTTCTTCTATGGTATTTTCATTAATGGATTTTAAAACAATATTTTTTTGTTCATCTTACAATTTGCTCCTGTACTATCTGAAACGTCACAAGTTACTTTTGTTGGAACATCTAGTCTACAGAAGTCATTTACAGCAGCAGATTCTTTCGCAATTCGAAGTTTACTTTGAAATACGGTAATCAGCTGAAGGCTGTTGTTTTTATCTATTTAAATTCTCCATTCAACTAATCTTAATAGTTTAAAACACATCATATATTATAGTTAAATGCAAGATTAGTGTAACAAACAATAAAATAAAAATTCTACAGCACAGAAGCCAAACAAACAAAGTTTGTTCTCCCACCCTCAAAAGAAATTTAGAGTTTCCTTTTTGTAAGAAGAAAAAAAGTTATATTTAGAAAAGTAGAATAACCTAATCTATCCATCAAACTAAAGATTAAACGGTTCAATATAAAAGACACAAATAGAAGTGTCAAAACAATCTTTTGCGGTTAAGCAAAGGTAATAGAAAGAATGCTAGTGCTTGGTCGTGTTCGCATTACTATAAATTCCATCACATTTTTGCCCATTCTAAAAAATTATAGTATGTAAATAGTCTAGAAGTATTTTTCTAATTTCACACGTTTCATTCGACTTGTGTCAGAGTGGTTTTTAACTTGTCACTTTTGAAATTACTTTTCTCCTTTCATTGAAGTATTTGTTTTTCTAACTACTGTATGTGTAGCTTAGAATATATTTCAGCCTTTTAGCAAAAGTCTGAAATATTGTTCTAAACGAAACAAGCTTTTGAAGGTTAAGGTTTTTAACAAAACAGCGGCCGTTTACGAGTGTTGTGACTTCTTTATAGTTTACGAAATAAATTTATTGAACGAAAACGTGAACTCTGAAAATGCAAATTTATTTTAAAAACCTAAGTTGATTTTTTTTCTATCAAGATCCTTCTATAGATTTAAAGATAACTCTTTGTAAGGGAGTAAAACCTAAGCAATTATATTGTGTTAGGTTATTTTATACAATATTTGGGAAATTTATAACTCTTTTAGACATAAATTTTATTTTTGTGGTGGCTAAAGAAAAATGGTATACAACATTTGATCAGATAAACTTTGGTAGTTAAAACTCGCCTGATTAAAATTCATTAAGGCCGTATTTTTGCGCATTATGTCAGCCTACACTCCCTATATTTAAGAATTAAGATTTCAACTTTGTTTATTACTTTTATTCTTCTTAAGAAATTTTAATAAGATTTCAAACCAAATATGATTAACTTAATTTAAAAACATGGCTTCTAATTTAATCAGAAATTAAATGAAATGACGCTTCCCTTTAGGTATAGGTCAAGGTAATTCTTTACAGCTTTTATCTTTTTTATGTTTTAAATTAAATTTATGAGTCATTAAACAATTTCCTAAAATTATTTTAAAACTGAAGCAACAAAAAGTATACCATGCGAAATGTTTCTGTCAACGTTAAATTCTGTAATTATTTTGATAGGTTCTGCTTGTTTCATTCAGCTTTTTATTTCGTTTTAAATCAGGCTTAACACCGTAGTTAGTAAGAGGAAATGGGGGTTTCTGACATATTAGCTTTTTGTGTCTACATACAATGTTCGGTCAGCATTCCGAGTTTATCTCATGAATTTTGGGAGAATTCTAAGCACGAACCTAACAATTATAAAAGAATATAAGAGAAACGGATTGTAGGAATTGAAGTACGTAATGAAATTTATTAAATTTCAAGAGAAATGATTGATGGCTATATCTTATTCCCATATACATTGAAAACCAAATATTCTATGGATAGGTATTTACTAAAACTAGATATCTTTTAGATTAATTTACACGTATTTGCACCTCATGTATTTATGAGCAAAGCAATTTAAATTTTAACCAGTTGTACAACCCACCAAACAAAAAAAATTCTACTACGTTTTTCGACTTTTCACATTTACTTCTAATTACAATAATATTGCTTTAACGATATGAAAATATTTTCTTTTGAAGGTTATATAACAGATTAAAATTTGAAATCAATTAATTGAATATTTATAAAAACATACAGGTGAGTGTAGATGAAAAGTAGAGCACACTGCGGTTTGAATGACTAGGTTCAATATCAAAATGATTTTAGGGGTAGTAACAGGTAGGGGCCATTCCAATTTCATAACTTACTTCCCAAGAAAAACATAACATGACCTTTAATGCAATTAAATCATAAAATAACACGATTGACATGAAAAACTTTTGTTGGTTGCATCTCTTTTGTATATGTGTTCCTTTTTTTTAGAAAATGTGGAGAAACTGCACAGAAAAACATGCTATCGTTGGTAAAATTAATAATTCTTTAATGCCCAAGATAACATAGGAACAAGAAAACGTTCTAATGAGCAGTGCACAACCATCTTTAGTGGTCCAGGCCGGAAGGTTGAGGTTTTCTATAGCGTACATTAGACCGATTCTGGTATAGTTAAGTTCAGCTTTGAAAGATTACCAACTGTGTTATATTGGGCAAGGCATTGTTCTGTAGTAGTAGTAGTAGTAATACAGTAATTCTTTTGTTATAATAAATAAATAAAATTTCTTAGTCAAACCCACAATTTAATTTTCCATTACATATATGTTTCGGCTATTTCCAAAAAAATAATAGCAATCATCAGATTTTAAAGGAGAGAAACACTTAAAAGTACATTCTAATATGGAAAATATATAAAAAATTACTTTTTTGTTGTACTTTAAAACATTTTCTTAAATTTTCTTTTTAAAAACTCGACTTACAATGCTTGATTTTTTAGTAAAATAGATGTGTTAGATGATGTCAGTATCTGAAATGAACTGTAAGCTATTTGGGCCGAAACAAGCGAAATCAACAGCGTTTCAAATTCAAAATACGATGGAATTAAACACTAAAGGTGGGTGTGGTAGTAGACGTATATCAAATCTTATTTCAGTGACATAGATTGTTACAAAGTAATTAGAAAAGTCATCATTTAGTCAGACTGTTGAATGTGCAACTTTGTAAAGAGGAGTTTAAAAAAAAGATTTTCTTTTTATTATTGACTTCAGAAGACGCACCCAAAATTGTGGCTTACATGTAATGGTGATGATCGCCATTTTCATATTCAACTGGTAGAGTACAAGTAAATTAGTTTTTTCTATCTTTAACGACTGTGTAGAATATTGAATGTTCTACAAATAAAGTTAATAAAGTACAATAAATCTCAAATATTTCTCTTGTAAACGTTTAATCAACGTTATAATCAACTCAATTTTAATTGCTGGAAAGACATCAAACTATTGCGAACGCCGTGCCTTAAAGTGCAGCAAGCAAGTATTTAGATAATCGGTTTGGACATCTGATAATCAATGGCTTTAGCAGCAATTTAACTCCTGAAAGTTGGAACATAAAGAAACATAAAAATATTCATTTTTCACTTCTTATTTAGATTCTGCTTTTTGTATTTCTGATTGGTTTTTGCCAAAGACTTGTTTTCTTTTGACAAACACTTGTTTTCTATTGACAAAAGAATCTTTTGGTGTGTGGTCTTTTGTGCGTTAGATGGTATAAGTTGGTGATTTGCTTATTCCAACGGTACCGCCAAACTGGAAATATTTTTTAGATTTTTGAAAAAGATGACCTGTTTTAGAGCACATGGCAGTGGCTGAAGGTCCATCAAAACTGATTTTAAGTTTTTACTGCATTTTCGCGTCCAAAAAGAGACTGTATTGAACTGAAGAAAAGCAGAATCTGAAGATCATCATGCAGAATGAGACAATCTACTTTTCTTCTCATTAAGTCTATTGGGATTTGGAAAAGAATGAGTCCGTTTCTACAGAAAGGGTTATTCGCAATGAGATTTATTAAATTGTGTGTCGCTGTACTATGGCATGTCAAGATTAATAAGAGATTCAGAACTAAATTTCACCCGTAACATAAACTGCAATTGCCACTTGGCAGGGCGTAGATCGAGGTGGTTCGGTGATATGCTTTGTGGGTAGCGTGTTATTAGAAGACAAGGTAGGAAAATAGGATCAATTAAATTGGCACCAGTAACAATAGTCGATTGTTTCTAAATAGTATATACTCGTCATAAACCTACTCTATGAACATTCTGGTGAATTTAATAAATTTGATAATACTTTCCTTACGTTAACTGAAGTGAACTTCAGTGATACATCTGGTATATCAGAGCTTACTTTATACTTGATGGATTGGTGGCACTTAAACACCAGACCCAAGACCTGAACAACGGTTTCAACAAATCTCAAACGACTAGTGGTTTACAGCAGATCTCTACCTGGAAAAGCTCCTAGCATAACATACAACAATACTATAATTATTTACAATTGCAAAGAAAACAATTATTGACTTACAAAATAGTTTTATATACACATACGAAAAATGTCTGAACGAAACCGATTATTGCAATGAAAGCAAATTAAATACGCACTACAATAAACAAAGGAAAAGATAAGCAGATTTAATGCATTGCACATTGAGCTCGCTATTTATCTACAACCAACGACCAATCAGTTATGAATAAACAAATTCTGTAAATACGTGAAAACTTTACTTAAAACTAATACAACGCAACAATGCGGTCAATTGACCGTTAAACAAAAATGAAATGCCTAGCCCAGCAAAATTTGATCACGCATGAAATGTTTTGTTCATCAATACGATACACGCACTGATACATTTTATTACAACTGCAGATTTGACAGAAGATACAGCTTCCTAAATACCACTATGAACTCGATAGTTCTACTATTCAGTCGACAAGTCAACTCTTGGTGCACTCACGTAAAAATCGAGGCTATCTCCAGAGTTCACTTATGCGAGACCGTCGATGTTGATATGACCTAGAGCACGTCGTGAATTTAACGAGTGAATGCAATGGTAGGTTGCAAATGGCTGGCATCAACTAAATAGCCTAAATTATTTTTTTGTGGGCGGGAATCTAAACTATAACTAGACGAAACACACCTTTTTGCAAAGAAACACTCTACGCTACCAAAATTTCCACAAGGAATCTGAATTAAATTGTAGATGCCCAAATGACACGGATCTTGTACGGAATTGTTGGGAAAATCTCGCAAAGCAAGCGGGGAGGGAGGCAAAAGCTTTTAAACGAAAGTGCCGTCTACAAATGTAAAGGAGCAGAAAACAATTGTCGTTGGCAATTCTGAGGGATCGCTCAATTTCTTGGACGTGACCGTAGGTTGGACGCCAATAATTATAAAATATTCAGGGTTTTAAAAGAATGCACTTATCGTAACGCTAGACGTAACATAGTATTATTAAAGAAAAAGTACATGCTTGATGATTAAAATGCATTTCCAGCTATTCCCAAAGAATCTGCATTTCTTCTTCTTCAACCCGACATTTCCATCAAACGTTTTCTCCCCCCCTCCGATTACTATCTTAAATTTTAGTTGCTACCTCTACACCATTCCTTATATTTCTGTTTAGATTTTTTCCCCTTTTACCAACTTCTCAGTGTTACAAAACAATTTCTCATTTCTTGTTATAAATATCACTTGAATCATGCCTTAATAGAAACGCTTTAAAACCGCATTCAAGGAGTTTCGGACGTTGTTGACAATGGTTATGGTGATTTGTCATCAACAAGTTTATCTCGGTATCAGCGTTTCAGAAGATCATGGTATTAGATTAAGGGTCTATCTCTACTAATAGCAATAAGAATAAAAGAGAATTGAGTCAGACGAATATAATCTTTTGTATAACAGATAGGTTCAAAAGCTTTATTTTTAAACTTGGATAACATTGTCCTACAATAGAATGGTTTAAACTTTCTTTGACAGGCGTTACAGATAGGCTTATCTCAAAGTTTCTTTTCTATGCAGTCCAGAGTACGAATCTTTAACTTACGTAATAGTCACTTATTTCTATGCCATAACTGTAGACTTCCCCGTCTGTGATCTCACGCTTTACCTTTTTGCATTATAACTTCGAAAGCAGTCACTTTTGTATTTGCATTCACCTCGAAACCAACAGCTCAACGGTTTCCAATATGACACTAGAAAAATTATTAAACAAGCCGACTGAATAGATATCTTCCTGATGATTACCAAACCGATATGTTTATACCGGGTGGTCAGAAAATTCAAGCATCTCAGTCAAATATGAAACGACTAAGGCTTATAATTTCTTTAATTCAGTAAACAAACGTGTGAAATACCTTTCACTAAATAGAAATCACATGATACAAGACGAGTTTCTAAAAAAGTCATTTACGGTATACCTTCACTTGAAGAAATTTGACTCTATGAGCAGCAAGCTGTTCATTTGTAATTTCAAACTCGCTGACAATACTAACAAATTGCATTAAACAAATGAAGACTTGCCCAGTAAAGTTGAATATAGACGGATAATAAAACAGTCATGGCCCTTTGAAGTGAAAATTTAGCAAATCGCAGTGTATTATGACCCACAACATTGTATGTAACGAGTTTTATCTAAAATGTTTTATTCTAGAGACGTAAAGCTTAGAGTTTGTTACTGTTATGTGACATTGCGTTATATATTTTTAAAACAACAATTATCTTTTATAACACAACGGAGATTACGAGAACGCAACCGTCATTAATTCGTAAGGGGTGCAATAACAGCCTGGTATATTTCAATTGGGCCCTTTATTTAAATTTCTCAAACCGGAATATTTCAGAGTTGCAATACAAACTGTAAAACCAAGATTAAACGAATATTCATAATTTTCATGTTTAGAAAAGACACCGCAAGTTTCTAGTGTAAAGGCGCCAAGCAACACGCGAGGTTATTAATTTCCTGCAGTTATGGGCCCTATGTATTTCTAAGTTAGTGTTAAACTGGATTAACAGTTAACTTGACGCAAACTTTAGACCACAGCCCTTGTGCTATCCTTTATGGATGATTCCCTTGCAATGTTGGAGTTGGAAGGAGTATCTCGTTATTCATACATTTATGTTTGCTTACAAATCTGGAAGGAACCATTATTATTGTATCTGTATACAGTAAACATAATATACATACGTAGATAACTAAATTTCCCTCGGAGCTTTATTTCATTGGATAAACAGATACAATTCTTTTTTTCTTTAAAAAGAATTTCCTTTTCGTTTTCTACATTTACGATAAAATTCTAAATTTTACTGAACATTTACCTAACTTCAAATTTGAATACCTGAACTTCTAAATGGCATATCTGGATATGAAATTTAAGATGTTTCTTCAAAGTTTCATGATATCTTACAACGAACAGTCTTCCAATCGTCTAATGATTTAAAAAAAGTTGTTTTACCAAAGCAATAACCTTAGATTTTACTACGCAGCGTAATTTTAGATGGAATTATGTTTAGCATTTAAATTATTACATTAATTAGTTCGACTAACAAACAGAGTTGAACGATTATTTTTCGACATAAACTTTTCCATGCGAAAATTAAACACGACGAAACAGCAAAACAAATTCCCACTATCCGCTTGCGTGACAGGACACAGTTTCCACAAAAGTTTAAATGTGCCTTGAAACTTAGGAGCATTGTTACACACATATTCAAGCCCTTTTATTGTGTGAACCTGACCACGTTTTCCTTGTACTACGTCCTAGTTAATTTGCGAAGTTGTCGAAAGGATCTGATAATGGCTTTAGAAAGCTTCCTAATTGTATTGTGTTTTTGGGTATGTGGGTTTAATGTTCGAAATTAACTAAAAATAGCTTACTTGACTAATAAAAACAAGTTTTTTCACTAGTCTTCGGAAACGGTTTACCTTTTATTGTACTTGCAACAGAGAACATGTATGTGGTCACAAAAAGGTTACACAATTTCAACGAAAGTTACAAGCTGTTGATTGCAATCAGTCGTGAACAGTAATTATTCAATTTTATAAAAATATTGAGAGAATAAATCCTAAAAATAAAAAAGTAGCCTTATCAGGAACTAATAAATAATTGCAATAACTTGCTTAGGCAATCCAAATCTAAACTAACAAACAAGGTTTTCTATTGGAAGGAATCATGAAATACTCCACTCATAAGTTTTTTTCTTTACCAATCGCTCTTTTACGATAGAAAATTAAAATTCTATGTAATCTTGTAATAAAAATAGTTTTCCTCAGAGTAAACCTCTATGACTGTAATTATAAATGATCCCTTGATCACGTTACTTAGAAAAAATCAATTTAGTCTTGAAGCACATTTAGAATTTGATATAAGAAGCAAGAAGTGAAATAGAAATTGGCGTGTTAGATCCAGAAAAACCCGAAGGGAAAAGAAATAGAAAACACTCTAAAGGTGGGGCATCTAGAAACTAGGCTTCTTTAATAATAGGAAATTGCTACAAAGTTTTCCTTATTTTATTTGACAGTGAAGGTAAATCCTAAAGAATAAGGAACTTTAAAATAATGTTCTATTAAAGATTTATGAAGCACATTTATCTATAAGCGTTACCTTCTTTTACATTAACAATCGGGCGACAATAATGTATTTATATACGGTGCGTTCTCTAACGATCTTTTTTTTTGTATATTTAAATATCAAAAATTGTTACTCAGAAAAGTTGCCCAGAAAGATTATCTCTATGTCCCGAAATTATCTCTAAATATTGTATTTACGATTTTTTATTTCAGATGGTACACTCTATATACTTCCATATTTTTCTGTCGCTATATTCAGCCTCTCGGTACTGGTAAATAAGTTTTATACCGGTAAAAACAGTGGCATAACTCACATAACCTATAATTCGATACTAGTATTTATCATATTTCATGTGGTTTAGATGACATGACGCCTGGAATTTGATTAAGAAATTGGTTCGTGGTGTGTGTGTGTGTGTTATCTGCAATTATGTATGAATTGCCTGTTAAAATGCTCAAGTTTGTATAAAATTCTACAAATCTGGTATTGCTCTAATTTATTGTAAACAGTACTAACGTCTGATAGTTACTTAGCTTTTTGCATTAGACCTTTATTTATAAAAGAATGTATACGTTTATCTTGAGAAACCTTTATTTGTCTAAATAAAATGTTTTATTTAATGAAACTGTATTATACGAGAGTGGTCTGAAAAGTTTCCGACCTAACAAAGATGCAAGACATTTTTTCTGAAAATTTTTTTTTATTTTTCAACATAGTCTCCTTGTAACTCTACACACTTCTCCCAGCGATGCTCCCATCTCTGTAATCCGTCCAAATAGCACTCGGCATTTTTCTCTGCAAAATAATTGTTCACGAAGGTGATTGCCTATGCATTTGACGAAAATCTTTGTCCTCCGAGCGCAATTTTTAGATGAGGGAACAAAAAGAAGTCGCTTGAGGCTAGATCTGGTGAGTAAGGCGGATGGTCAAGCAGTTCAAACCGTAATTCGTGGATTTTCGCCATGGCAACCGCTGAGGTGTGAGACGGTGCGTTGTCTTGGTGAAACAGGAT
>VTPC01001105.1:46657-70546 GCA_011009095.1 Ignelater luminosus
GAAAAAACAGTTTCTGCTTTTTTTGGAGCCGGTTCCCCTTTTGCAGTCCAATCTACAGTAATTAATCGGCGCCAAAACTCGGATTTATTTCGCCTAAACTGCGCCAAAAGAGCGTTGGAAATATTCAGTCGAACACGTTTTTGGTCTAACGTGAGCAAACGCGGCACCCAACGCGCGGACAGCTTTCTCATGCCTAAATGTTGATTTAATATGTGACAAACACGTTCTTTTGACATGTTCATAACTTCTGCTATCTCTCTCACTTTAATTCGGCGGTCTTCTAGCACCATTTGGTGAACTTTGGCGATGTTTTCGTCGTTAGTTGCAGTTTTTGGACGTCCCGAACGTTCATCGTCTCCCAAGCTCTTACGGCTACGTTTAAATTCAGCAGCCCAAAATTTCACTGTGGTAAATGATGGTGCAGAGTCCCCATACACAGAATCCAACTCATCTTTTATTTGCGAAGGCGTATTGCCTTTCAAAAACAAATATTTAATGACAGCTCGATACTCGATTTTGTCCATTTTCACAAAAAAACTCACATCAACTCACTCAAACGACTGTTACATAAAAACTGCGCGTCCAAAATGGCTGAAACTTTGGTGAGTAACTGTCAACAGATGAACAACGAAACTCAGTAGCTTTTATTTACGAGTGCTGCCATCTTCACGTGGAGGTCGGAAACTTTTCAGACCACCCTCGTAACTAAAAAATAAATAAAACAGTGATGATTTTCTATGTATTTCCATACCAGTAATCACTGAGTGTATTAAAATTCTGAAAAGTAGCACAATACATAGTAAGTGTTCTTGCGCAATACCGGGTTTAATCCAACTCCCGGTAAATATATGTCATAAATGTGATGCCATTATTGCCACATTGGTTACCGGTACCGAGAGACTAGACACAACGTTTTCTTTATTTCCTTGTATTGATTCTTATTACAATATAGCATTATCGTAATCTAAACCTGAACAGGGTGATTCAATTATTTCTTGCAAAGTTTTCTTAAATTTCTGGCCTTACCATCGAATTAATAAAAGAAGTTTTTAATAATTCATGTTTACAAAAGCAAACGTTGATCTTTGTCATTATACAAGTTTCAGGTGGGTAGTTTATTATACAAGGTGATCGAAAAGCACAATTCGTTATTTTTCTTGATGAATTAACTTCATTGGAATTTTACTTAAATGTTTCTATTTGCATTTATTTTAATTACACCAGTCTTATTGACAATTAAATGACTTAATAATAACGGAGTTTCAATAAAAAGTTAATTTACTACTAGAATATGACTGAAATGACGGTATAGGCAATTTGTGTATTTTGTAAGCACTAGTAGGTAGTATATCAAAAATACCTGTATATACAAAAATGTTATTTTGCAAAAGACTTACAGTTATTAAGTCTTAAAAGTGTTAGCGATATTAGATGTCAGGATTTCTAAGACTACAATTAAAACTTCCATCCCATTTAGTCATTTAGTATAGTTGATAGACGCACTATGAAATCCACATCGTTACGTTATACGAGGTTGCCCTGCTACTTATGTATACCGGGTGTCAACGAGGTTAGAGCATGTTTTTAATTATTTTAATACAATAAAATTAGATTGTGAAAAGGAAGGAATGAAAAAATTAGTAGAACCTTTCTTAATTTGAACCAATGAGTCACGCACATGGGATTATTTTATACAAAATAGTCATTACTATATTAAAATGCCAAAAGTCTGCCAGAATTTTATGTTGATTTTGTGAGTAATGAAAATGCACAATTCACAATAACTTGTCTATTATAAAAATACATGACATTGAAAATTGATACATTCATGGTCTGAATATATCTGCACACACTGCACTGCACTTTCCCTTTTGCATTATCCCCGATTTGAAATGCATGCCACGTTTCATAAATGGTCAAGATGCTTAATATTTTAAAGTTTTTACATCAGTAGGCAAAAACAAAGAAATAATCTTACAAGCAAATAAATAAAGTTTTAACATCCTCCTCCTTCGAAAGACTAAAAACTTTTAATGCAAGTTAGATTCAATTAAATTGTCTTCCGAAGTCCTTAAATTTAACTAAATTGTATTTCAAAATACTTAAAGCTAATTAAACTGTCTTTCGAGGTACATCAAAAAATGCACTTAATACTCATGCAAATCACTTCACACACAATCTTCTGTAGCAAGTGGACATGTCTCGGTCACTGCTCAGTGTATTATTCCAATCTCCATTCGTACTGCAATGACACGACATACACTGTCTGAACTGAGAAGCACCTTTTCAACTTGGCCTATTTTTCATTGCCATGCGGGGAAATTGTCTTCCTTGAAAAGTTCTAGGTTTCCCTCACCAAGTGAAATTACCCAGTTTTCCATTTTGTCTTTGCTCTATCGAGTCCAAACATGTTGATGTAATTCTTGAACAAGATAGAGGCTTGCCGTCTGTTACGTCTTGCCAGTCTTGATTAAATGAAAATCAAAAGTCGTTTAGAAAATGAGAGGGATAAAAGAAGAATAATTCTTTGGGTCGAAAGAGAGAATTTAATGTACCTTCTTTCTTCACTAACAAGGAATACATCTCATACGTTAGAAACATGTTTTTGGTTGCTTTGCACAGGTAGTACTTAATTTTTTTAACACTGGCCTCCCACAATTCACCAAAATAATGTAATCGTGGAGGAGAATTAATGTTCACTCTATTTGTCAAAAACCAGAGCTGCAATAATGTCGTTATTGGTTGATAAGAGAAACTTGCCAAGTTGCATCATGATTTTTGAAGCCAATAAAAGTGGTGGTATTGTCGGACAGAATATACAAAGGTTTGCCTCTTCTTGAAGTAAACCTTTTTAAAGCCATGGAAAAGTGAACTCTTGACATAGTTCAATGTGTATTGCCTTGGTAGACAAGTATAAAAAAACACAAATATATGTTACATATAGTGAGAGGACCGGCGTAGTCTACACTGTCTGGAGACAAATCATCCATAATTGGTTTGCTTGCTAAACAATAATCGACACGAACGTTGATACAAATGGAAACCGCCGCTGGACTCCTTTTATCTTATTGAGAAATGATTGAAATTCTCCAATTTAATCAGAAACACCTCAGCCTATTGCAACAAGTTTACAGTTAGAATGTTCTTATCAACAATTTGATTGGTAGTACGCATGATTTGCAAATGGAAATGAATTTAAAAACGTATCCTAAAATACCATGTACAAAGTAATGAACAATGAACTATAACTTGTTAATCTCGATAAATAAAGACAAAAATTAATATTGTCTCCCCAACAAAGTTTGAAAAATACCTCTAGACGATCGTTTTGTCCTTGTTTGGACTCATTATCCTCCACTGATGAGTTCAAACAAGGACGAAACGATCGTCTGGAGGTATGATAGTCAATGCTTGCACGAAGTTTTTAAACTTTGTTGGGGAGACAATATTAATTTTTGTCTTTATTGATTGTTACCAATAAACCCCACTATAAGTTAGAACAACCTTTTATTTTATATAAAAGGTGTTATAGTTTTCCTATTTGGAAGTTTTTAATTGTTAATCTCGATTCAGGGATAACTCGCAACTGTTACATATGTCTTTAATTTTTTTGTGTCCAGTTCTGGTAATCCCAGTAAACGCAGGTACGTTTGAACTTGGGACTCTTCAGATTTTTAAAGTATAGTCCTTTATAAATATTATAAAAAGGGTTTCACTAATTTTACGGTTGTGTAACGGGAAAATGCTCAAAAGTATGCACAAGTCTCGCCCAGACCAATAGAAGATGTTAAATCCCGTAGCTCATGCCGTAGATGGGGTGGATTCTCAAATAAACTTGACTAATCTCTCACAAAGAGAAGCTTACTGATTTCCAAAACTCTTATTAAATTAGTAGATGGTCATAAAAGAGGGCGCCAGCAGTCGTAGATGGAAGGGTTCTGATGGTCGGTCACGCGACTACTCGTGAATCCGACACCCTGTATATAGGCTTCTTGCGAAACCTCACCCTGTGTGTAACTTACCTCGTGGAAGCTTTATTAAAACTCGCTTTAGCGTTTCACAATTGAGACTCAACACAAACAAAAAAGCTGTATAAACACTGTATAAGCACTTGATTTGTCTTAACCAATTCTGACAAGGAAGTCCTCTGAAGACTTCCTTCTTTTTAAATAAAAAGACCAAGAAAGAAATACCAGATTGATATTTACTTCTCTCTTGAACAAAGGTATCTAGTCTATAAATGAAATTTGGACTAAGCACCACCGTGCTTTTTAATAGCCAAACGAACAAAGTAACGAAATTAACGCTGCTTATCTGGACCAGAGATCCACTTACAAAAAAAAACACAAAACGTAAATAATCGACCTTCCTTACATTTATTAAAACAATAATAAAAATGAATTAAACACACACAAACAAGAATATAAAAAAATAACAAAATAACACTACAAAAGAACTTCAATAAATGGTATGAATTAATATCTTTACTGGAGAACAAAGTTGATACACAAATAAGAAAATAAAAGTAAAAAAAACAAGTTACTACAATAAACAAAAAGAAAATTTTGAAATAGCAACAAATAAACTTTATATCTAATAACAAAAAACAATAGTCAAAAGTTATTATTTATGTTGCAATAATTTAATCAACACCAGCTAAAATTACCTGGGAACGTTCCTGTTACAAATTAGTTAAAAATATTGATCGTGAATATTATAATTTAATGAGAAAATCGAAAGCTAATCTTGCCTACGCAAGGTTTTCATATGGAATATTTCGCAAATTCCACGTTCTCCTAGTCTTTTATCAAATAAAACAATCATAAGAACTCAAATAACAATACAAAACAGGTCTTTCTTACTATAATGGCAATCTTCCTTCCAGATGTTATATGCAGGTCTCTGATTTCCACGATAGCAGCTAATCCACGTAGTATTCGACACAAAATCTCGCGTTCACCAATGTTCAAGGGAACTTAGGTTTCAACAAACAATCACTGTTGTGAACAATAATCAAAAACACAAGAACAAAATCCAAGCGTTTATACACAAACTTTAAAAATAGCTAACACCACTTTGAGTCTGAAACGCTCTTTAACTTTACTTAGTCCATTCGGATCACGGAGCTTCCAAGATGTAAAACACACAGATCGACGCTTTACGGGGCGGGAAGTTTCTGTTCTCGACAGACCCTTTAACGTTGCACCAACGGAACCAAAATTATTGCGTTTTTACCCTCTACAATTTCTACTTCCTGGAGGACACCAGCGTAATTATATTTGGGTTATACATTCCCCACGATAACGAAACTTTTAAGCAACTTTCTTCCGCGACTATTGCGCGTCTCTGACACGAAGAAATTACAATTTCTTCAGTCCGATCTCTTTTCTAAGAAGATCACTTCACTTAATTTGGTTTGAATCCAATTAGGGGATGTAGAGGTAAACGTCGAAAATTACCACACGTTGGTTCGAGTACGCAGCTCTTATCGTACTCCCTAACCTCTGCGTTTTTTGTTACGCAGTTCATACTTACGGAAGTGGGGTTCGAAAGTCGGATACAAGCCCTAACAGGTCAAAATATAGTTATTCTTATAAGACAATGGAAAATCCCCATCGTAGATTTACCAGCTTAAACCTGGCTCAGTCGAGACGGTGTGACTTTAATTTTTGCGACTAAGATTCCCAGAAACCTGATAATAGAAATGAACGAAAAGCACGTATGCTGGAGTCTAGACGTCGAGACCCCAAAGTTATCAATTCTTTAAAATAACATTATAACAAACATTCGTTTAATGGAACAATTTAGATATTGCGCGTCAAGAAAACAAATATCTGAACGAAATTGAAAGACAGGGGCGGATTTAGTGCGAATTTTAAAATGACATTACAATTGTTTTCCTTCTTATGGCATTATAAGTGATAATTCTACCGTGTTATTTATTAAAATAGAATACTGCAACTTGGCAGATATAATATAATTATTCAATGTCATCTACTGCAGTTCTCAATTTTCTATCGTGTTCGGTTCAATCAGAAACGATGTCAGCTTTGAAATCTATGGAATACTTATATATCTTTACATATTTGGAATCAAAATTAAATTCTGTATTTTGTTCAAAAATAATTTCTTTTTAGTAATGAGATCCCAGAAATATGAAACTAATCTGTTCTGCTCAATAGAGAAGGTAGATATCAGCAACTTTTAACATTTTTCAAAATATTCCAATGAAAGTTAAATATTAACTTTTTGTTAGTTTTGGTTGGTTCTATTCCTAGCACAAAGCGAACAAAATACAGGGCACTTCTGAAAAGAACGGAAATATCCATGCAACAGATTCCTGAAATAAAATTGAGGCGTTTCTAAAATGAACTTAATATATTCTAAAGTGCATCGTTTCTGAGATACAATGTGTCCAAGTTTGATTAATTCTTTCTTGTTTTTTCCATGTTTTCAAAATGACTAGGGTATTAGCAATAAAATGATATTTAAATTTTTTTGGTCATGTGCGGTTTAAAAATTAGATACGATTTATCACTTAAAAATAACTCATGGCCTGCTTGAGGTTTTTTTACCGAATATACTCTACCTTGTATAAAGTAAAATAGAAGAAATGCTCCCTGGACCTATACATATGTGAAATTGCAACAAGGTAAAGTTTAAGATAATTACTAACATCGCGAAAACGTAATTCTGACTGGTATAAGCTTTAACTTTGTTTTTATACTACTAATCAGTGTTTAGTTGCGGGTTTTTCATAATAAAGGCGCTTGACTATGAAAAAGCATACCCCATTATGGGAGATTCTTAATATACTAATTGTTATAATCTGTTGTTCTCTACCGTTGCTACAGAAAAATATATCCATTATGGCTAATTTCAGGTCGTTTCTTCTCTGATTAAGGCACTGAATCAAATTAACCACATATACAATCAGCTAATTACCTGATGGAGTTAGTTAACTTTATTGCCATCACAACTAATTTATAACACTCTTGTAAACATTCATTGGAGAGACACTTTTACCTTTTATTTATTATTACTTTTTTAATTACTTTGCATTTTATTGGTGATTTGCCAGTAATAATGATATCAACTAAAACGCGATGGGAATGATACTTATAATAAATTAATAAATTTAAGGTTACAATACAATAATAGAAAGCAAAATAGACATTTTTGTGTGTGCCTTATGTCTCTTATTAATGCAGTGGTTGAAAACTTCTTGAAGCGTAGTAACAAACTCATAGGAATAGCTTTGCTCGATAGCTATTTCTAAGTTTTCGTAGTTGATATTCTATGGTCGCACTACGTTCTGTCAATGAATAATCCCACCAATAATCTCCAGGAATTCGCAATTAGATTCAATCTAAACGCAAAACTCATTCAATTGAATTGATTTCAGCCTTGCTAATAGAGGCACTTATTCTATGAAATAAGTCTAATTTTCACGGAAATACAATGTTTTCAAGTTATTATTTTCAATGTGTTTTCCACATGTTTGGACATACTGTTTTAATTTAATCCTCTAATTTGATACGAACAACGAAACCATTATAAAAGTTTAAAACTGAAATAAAATGTTCGCATATTTAACGGCGGTTCAAATTTTTTTTATTGGTTTCTACTTTTCTATTTTATTCGAGGTACGATTTAAAACTGCAGCATATTGCTGTGAAATTCTAAAGTTGAGAGGCTCCTTTCAACTTACGTTATTATTTGATAATTTTATCAGGAAACCTTTCGTTTCATTTTATAAAATGAAATTAAAATATTCAAAACTTGAATATCTAACTGATAGTTTGTCTAATAGATTTTACGATTTGTTTACCACAGCTTTACATCATTTTCACAAAAATTGCTTCAGTTAAGTACAACGTTTACAGATGGATCTACCAATAATTAATGACGTGGGTATTCTATTCAGTTGTATAAAAGTTTGCATATAATTAGAACATGTTAACGCTTATGGATGTATACTTCAATTAGTAAGTGTTCAATCTTGAACATTTGTATAGAAAGACAATTAGCTTCTTTTTCCCACAACAAACATACTAAACAATAAGTTCTTTATGTCTTAAAACAATAGAAGCAAAGTATTTCAAGTTAAAATTTCACTATCCATCATATAGAACGGTTGTTCCGAAACTACTGATGAGTGCAAGACTAATGGTTACTGGAAAAACGATAGAGGGATTTATTGGGTTTGAAATACCGGGTTTGTTATTGATTCTAAGACAGTGCCAGTGGTAGGTTTTGATATAGTAAGAAAACAACGGAAAACCACCTGTAAGCAGGCTATAGAAAAGCTTATCTAAACTTCTGTTAGTAACCAATAAATGTAGCAGGCACTGCCTAAATTAATGTATTGCATAATCTTGCTTATTTTTGAAAAAGGAAATTTACGGGAATGCGGTTATATATGTATGATGTAAAACAAATTTAACACACAAAGGTTCTAAAAATTAATTCAAATTTCATTAACAATATTTGTATAAAATTCTAATAAATTTAATTCTGTTTTAATTTCTTAGTAGTAGTCATCATATTTGGTTTTATTACTAACTCCAGATATTAGGTCGCTCTATCCTATTTTTCTGAATGTATTATATTACATAGAGAAAAAATGTAGGTAATAACATATCAAAAAAATAGAGGAGTAATTCTACGGCTTCACGGACATTATATGATGTATATAAACACATAATGCTGAACGTAATTTTTTAATATATTATTGTATCCGTTTATAATAGTCTAATAGAAGATTAGATAAACTACTTGCGATAAATTAAAAAATATAGGAGGGCGGTTCAATAAGTACCCGTGTTAGAAATGAAGACACAATTTTTTTTTTAAATTTTTTTTTTATTTTTCAACATAGTCTCCTTTTAGAAATATACACTTCTCCCAACGTTCCTGCCATTTTTTTAACCCCTCCAAAAAATAGGATTTGTCGAACTCTCCAAAATACGCTTCTATCTCGGCGATGACTTCCTCGTTTGAGCTAAATTTTTTTCCAAGATACATTTCTTCATGTTAGGAAACAAGAAAAAGTCGTAGGGAGCCAGATCGGGTGAATACGGGGGGTGCGGCAGCAATTCATAACGCAATTCATGCAGTTTGGCGGCGACAACTCCGGATGAATGTGCTGGTGCGTTATCGTGGTGAAAAAGCACCTTCTTTTTCGCCAAATGCGGCCGTATCTCCTTTAATTTTTTGTCGAAGCTGTCTAATAACTCACTGTAGTATTGTCCAGTGATCGTTCTTTCTTTTTCTAAAAAATCCGTGAGGATGACGCCGTTCGCATCCCAAAAAATCGTCGCCATGACCTTTCCGGCCGATGGAACCATCTTCGCCTTCTTTGGAGCAGATTCACCGGGAGAAATCCATTGTTTTGATTGTTGTTTAGTTTCTGGTGTGTAATGATAAATCCAGGTTTTATCAACGGTGACAACTCGACGCAAAAACTCCTTCGGATTTTGCTTAAATTGCTCCAAACACTTCTTCGAAGTTAACAGCCGCATCCGCTTGTTGTCAACCGTTAGCAATCGCGGCACCCATCGCGCCGACAATTTTTTTATCGCCAACTTATCAATATCAATTGCCGTTCCGGTGGACACACCTACGGCCTCTGCTACTTCACGCACTTTCGTTCGTCGATCAGCGAGAATCATGTCGTGGACTTTTTGAATGATTTCCTCGGTAACCACGTCTGCCGGGGTCCTGGTCGCTCCTCATCAAAAACGGATGTTCGCCCACGTTTAAATTCGTTGAACCAATATCTAACTGTGGTCATAGATGGCGAAGTGTCCCCAGAAACAGCATCCAACTTTGCTTTTATCTCCTCGCATTTTTTCCCATCCAAAAACAGAAAGCGAATTACCGAACGATACTGCTCTTTTTCCATCTTAACTAAAATCACGAAACACGTCTTAATCAAATGACTGTCAAATCCAAACTAACCTATCAATCAGTCTGCAATTTGTTATACCGTCGTTTGATAGATGGCAGCACACGATAATAACATCAACTTCCCTCAGGAACGTCTTCTGTCGTCAAACACGGCTACTTACTGAACCGCCCTCGTAAGCGTTCCCAGAAATAAACTACCAGCAGAATCGGTTTAAACTATTTCTGTAAAACCTTACCTGGAATGACCAAACAGGAATTTTAGGATACATAATTAGAGGGGAACATCGATGCGCAACCCTTCTGTAAATCAAATTAAGAACTTAAACCAAAACAAAATTCGTTCAAACGTTGTAACTTACTAAAAAAGTTGAAGTATAGAAAATAGTTTTGCAGAGCTAAAATGACTAAGTCAACTTATCTGACTTACAGAGAACACTTTTCTTGCTTTACTCACAAGTGTCAAGACAACTTTACTATAGACCGGGGAGTAAAGGCAACTCACCAATATCAAGTTTGTGATACGATTAGGCGATACGATTTAGTTAGGCTCCATCCACTTCTTAAAACAAATCAAACACACAAAGCAAAACAATTATGTGGAAAGTGGAAAGGCCGTACAAGTCGCAGTCTTGTTATTTGGTAAAATCAATAAAACAACACACTGGTAAAAAGTCAACCAAACAAATGCTATACTTCAAATCATTTGAAGTACATACACATACAAATACAAACTCTATTTGTAACCGTTTTAAAAAATAAATAACTAAAAATTATTGATCACGGCAGCATCTGAATAGTAAATTTGCTTATGTTAAAAGAAACAAAAGAATCTAAATAAGTATACGAAATACGTATTAATCTGGATTATTATTGATCAGCCAAAATCTCGAATCTATCTAAACAAATGAAGCGGAATAATTCTGAAATAACAACAAAGAATTATTTAGAACAAATCCAAAAAAATAATTACTGAATAATAATAAAGGGTTTTCCAATAAGAGGTGTTATTTTGAATAGCCCGCTATTTCGGTAGATGTCACTTTTGAAGCTATCATTTTTTGACATTTGACAAGTAGAAACTACGCCATTAATAAATATGGAACGATACACGCTTCAACAACGCATTGAAATTATTAAAATTCACTATAAAAATGGTGAAAATTTGGCAGAGACGGTTCGTAAAACTCGAACATTTTTGGGTCACCGTGAAGCACCTTGTCGGACCGCAATACAGAAATTGGTGAAAAAATTCGAGCTCTTGGGACAAGTTAGTGATGTGAAGAATAAAACCCGTGCACGTCGCTCAAGAACAGCCGAGAATATTGCTGTTGTAGCCGAAAGTGTTAAAGAAAACCCAGGTTTGTCCATTCCTCGTCGTTCTTTGGAATTAGCCATTCCACAAACGTCATTACACCGTATTTTGCATAAAGATTTGGGTCTTAAGGCTTATAAAGTCCAGTTAACACAAGAACTCAAGCCGGCCGATCATCAACAACGTCGTGTCTTTGCTGATTGGGTCGTTGAAATGCATGAAAATGATCCAGAATTCCATCGAAAAATCATCTTGAGTGATGAGGCCCATTTCCACCTCGGTGGCTTCGTCAACAAGCAAAATTGTCGGATCTGGGGCTCAGAAAATCCAAGAGTTATTGTTGAAAAGTCTCTCTATCCTCAACGTGTGACTGTTTGGTGCGGTTTATGGTCCGGCGGAGTCATTGGACCTTACTTTTTCGAAAATGAGGCTGGAGCAACAGTTACGGTGACTGGATTGCGCTATCGAGAGATGATTAACGATTTTTTATGGCCGGAATTGGATGGTATTGATCTGGACAACGTTTACTTTCAACAAGACGGCGCTACGTGCCACACAAGCAACGAAACCATGGATCTTTTACGGAAAGAGTTTCCGGACCGTGTTATCTCTCGAAGAGGTGATCACAATTGGCCACCGAGATCTTGTGATTTAACACCTTGCGACTTCTTTCTTTGGGGCCACGTGAAAGAGAAGGTCTACGCCAACAGCCCAGCGTCGATTCAAGACCTCAAAGATGGAATTCGTGAGGCTATCGAGGACATAGGGCAGCCACTTTGCGATTTGGTTATGGAAAATTTCATGAAAAGGATATTGTCCTGTAAGCGTGGTCGTGGTGGTCATTTGCCTGATGTTATTTTCCACTATTAACGGCATACCTTCCTCTTTATAATGAAATAAACATCCGATCATTTATATTAAAAAATGGCACTTTTCTTTGAATATCAAAATAACACCTCTTATTGGAAAACCCTTTATCTAATTACAGATTTACAAAAAAATTTCTTGTTTTAACGAATACAAAAAGTAAAAGATTATGTACGTGCAAGTAAATAAGCACAATTTATCTCACAAAAGTTTATTTGCTAGTAGCCTTCAAGAAATTTAACTTCCAGCTGCTCCGAAATTGTATGGCCGATTTTTAAGGTTATACGAATTCAAATGTCTTAGATTTTGTGAGGTTGTATGAATTTAAACATAATCCTCCAAAGGTTTGGTATTTACAAAATTCAAATAGTACTATCCCATGGTTTCTGTACCTCTAAGCATTTCTAACAATTCAAGTAGGTCCTAAGTTCAGCAAATCCTAAAGTTATTTAAATAGAACGCGTTTCCCTCACAAATTCCAAAGGAAAATCACCAGAAACTGCACAAAACAAATTATCACTAAAACGCAATCACTCGTTCTGAGATTCGTTAATTGACTAACTGTTAAAACGCAATACATGACAGGTTATGCAGGGTGTTATTCGGGAATCCAAACACGCAGGGTCGACTTAAACTGCAAAGTGGGTTTAAAAATATAATTGATGATTTTCAATCTTGTTTATGCTTTTTTTTAATTCAATTTGGAATTTCTAGATAAGCGTTTAATAAAAATAAAATTTTTACACGGAACATGAAATATCCGAGAAACTTATTGAAATATAGTGATTTCAAAATAAATCTAAAGAAGCAGTTATCCAAACTCCAAAACCTTCTAGCTGTTTAAAAGAAATGACTTAGAAGAAAAAAGCCTGGAAATTCACAATTTTAAAAGTAATTGAGTATGCAGACCAAATTCTATAGCCGCGATAATGTTAGAAAATCTCCTTAACAAAGTAATATCATTAACTAAATTACAATGATGTTTCTCATACCAACCAACTTTAATTATATTTTGGAGGGTTTTTAAAAAAAGAAATTTAAACATAACTATCGATTATTTATGAGAACTACTTAATATTACCAAACGGAGACAATTAAAATTCTCCTTGCTAACTATGGACAACTGCATCGTAGAAAAGACGGAACGTTACAACGTATATAATTCCATGGTTCACCAACATACGGAAATCAAGTGATTGCATGTGTAAAATCTTTGGTGCAATGGCGAAAATCGAAGAAATACAATAATCGGGAACTGTCTGAAGCGATGATTGTGAAATGTATGGCTGGTCAAACAATAAGATCAGGTTTCATTCAGGTATTAAAAACTTTCAAACACCATATCAGGTGCCTGCTTCTACAATATCTATAATATTAGACTTTTAATCGATAAATAAACTTTAAAATAGAATGTTAGTGTTGTAAAATTCTTGGAAAGGTACACAGAAGTTCAAGCTTGAAACTAATTTCTACTACGGAACAACGTTCACTGAGAATTCAGAACAACATTCTTAAATTTTTACTCATGGAATAAAACTTTCCACGGCAGCCTGACGATGCCAACAGTCTTTAGCTCCAAACATATATATGTTACTTCTGTTGGTATGAAAGATCAAAACTCTAGAAAGTTCTAACCTTTCATTCACGACTAATGTATGTAAAAGTTGTTGGTTTAAAATGGAATATTTTAAATATCTAATTGTCTAGTTTACTTGTGGCGATCATTAGGTTTCATAAATTTCATTCCAAATTCAAAATTTACAAAGATAGTAGAGAGCATTAATTACAGTGTACAGGATGATTAAAATTCGAACTTAAGCATAGGGCTCTCACTTATTGTAGTAGACAGAGCATAAGATTTAAATTTGGCACGTTTGCTAAACTTTTGCTTCCGACTTATGATAAAAAAGCAAAATTACGGTTTGGGTTTTTGATATTATCTTAAATGATGTAGATATAGAATATGGTGTTAATAAGAACAAGTGTGTCTGATGATGGTTCTGGGACAATTTTGACAATCTGAGGTTATGAGTCATAGAGAACTACCTCTAGAATGTTTCACTATAGTTTTAAAATTTCCCATAATAAAGAAGCTACAGGCGAAAATCCTAAACAGTAATTTTGCCTATTTTTTAATCATAAGTCAGAAACAAAAGAAGTTACTTTAAATTTTTTTTAGATTATTAGTAAGTATAAAATTTAACAAATTTAAATTATTACCATATATCTTCGGTGCAAAGAGTGCTCTGGTAAACTTGTAACGGGCAAAACCACAAAAAGTGGTCCTAATGCTTGCTCAGACTAAGATCGTGCACAGAGCAGCTTAAAACGTCGGAGAAGGAGGAGTTCCCAAAGTAACCAAACATAAATTGAATTTAGATTCAATAAAAACAACACTCACTTATAAATTTAGAATGAGAGAATTGGTATGGGTGCCAGGATCATGTCAAAATCGTCGCATTTCCTGGTGTGGTCCTCCACCAGAAAACACCCTGATGGCAATGCACACTGTATATACTGAGCTCTTTTTAAACTTACCAAGAGGATTTACGATATTTAAAAATCTTAATATTCTCGCTTAAACAATTTGCAACGATTTGCTTACACTGCAAATTTACACGGAGCAATTGATGGTCATCAATCCCTCCAACTCGCAATGATGTATCTAAATCTTGCTCATAATTGAAACAAATAGAAAGTTACTTATTCACTGGTCCAAATATCTGGTTCACAATATCTGTACAAACTCGTCAAGGCACACAAATATGTTTACGTTACCCGAAATAAGGAAAGACAGTAAATAAAAAAATACACTATAATATATCCACATTTGACTATTTATAGATGAATAAATAATCCTGTAAAAGAACGGTAAGCTTTGGCAAAATCAAATCCGTGTATACCGGGAATATAAAAATAATAGTTCTGCTACGTTGTTAACAAAACAATTAGACCACTTAAGTTAAGGCAACAAAAACCAAACCCTCTTAATTAAAAGGTTATTACTAGATTTAAAAGACGAGATCACACACGGACCGTATGTAAACACAACACACACCAATATATAGTGGAAATTTTTAGGTGTAGATTTGCCTACGTTAAGACAAGCTCGGCTCGGAACAGCGCCTGGTTGACACAATTCCACAAAATTCGAACAACTGAAGTACGATAAACAATTTTTAAAACAAGCCACACGTATGTGTTTAAATAAATTAAAAATATTTTCAACTACAGATTTAATAAACGAAAATGACTAATATATTCTCAAAATATTAAGATGACATAACATTATAAAAAGACATTACAAACTGCAGATAATAATTTGCGTTTATTTTTGCCAATAATTCATGCCAATCTTTAAAACACTCTGTATGCAATTTCTATGTGTTCTTAATCTACACAGAAAACATCAAAACTTCTAAACTTAAAATAATTTAGTATTACATACCCAAGGTACATGTCAGAAATATTTAAAAATGTATCAAACGATCTTATCTGTAAAAGTATCTAAAACAAACTTTTACAATAAAAAATGATTCAATCGACAATTTAAATAAGTATTTAAGAAATTACAATATTCAACACTTGAAGAATTCAATGTCAAATCGAAAGTAACAGAAATGCAGGATTATTAGAAAAATTCAATTTTTTGTTGAATATAGATAATTCGATATGACACATATTATCTCCTGCTTTTAGGTTAGATAAATGATTCGTATATGAAATGCATTTTTTTTTTGTAAATCTACGTTATAAATCTTGACAAGGATCTATAAGTTGTCGTTTAAGTTCTGTAAAAAATGCGTTTTCTCAGAAGTCACATCAACCTAACTTTGATAATAGAAAGTTTACAAGACTTGAAGAGTTTCAGATGTTAGAATTTAAAATGTAGACACACATTTTTGACAAGTTTAAAAGCTAAAAGATTGTTGAAGTTCTATGCTGAAAACTTTTAAAATTCAGTCGCATATTCTTTTATTACTTTATAAGCTTGGCATATTATAGGGAATAACATAAATTTAGATACCGGCGTGATCCACTAGGCAGCAGCTGCGCGTTGAAAAGCTGTCATATTTTAATAATACTATATGAAAATTTATTATTGATAAACACCACTTTCTACTAAAAATAGAAGAAACCATTTTGTTATCGATCCTACTATTTCCATTCATTTATCATAATGTTATGATTTGCAAAATTTAATTGCTTTAAGTTTTATGAAACCGTTGTCAGTGCTTATACTATGCTATTGTTTGATTAAATTATGGTGCTAAATATGATATATTACGTAGTAACCCTAGTGGATGTTTGTATTCAAAAGTATGTATTAAAGAAAAGTCCGCATAGCGAAACGACAATTCTGTTCTAGAAATTCATATGCTTTTACAGTTGACAAATATCCTGTTCTACAAAACCAATTTGAAAAGCAAGAAAAAACATTTATCTCAGACTTATATATTTAGATAAGGCAATTTGTACTATAACATTTCTTTATTAAAAAAAATTACGGGAAAAATGTTCAGGAAAAGAAAATATATTAGAAATTATCAAGTCCTTCTCCTTACACCCATGTTCGTTATGGAGGTATAATTCGAGAATGAGAATATAAAGTACTGGACTAAAAGCAATATAGCTATTTCTTGTGGTACTGTTGTGTCATCCCTTCGTGGTCGCTTTACTTAATCTAAGGTTTATTGCAGAATTCTTTTCATAGTTCAGAGCTGAATGGTTTAAAAGGTCTAAATGCATTTCATGTTTGTTAAAAGGCAAGCACGTCAACCTTGCACGCAACTATTTGTTTAGATATTATCAACGGCCGAGCTTTATTTAGTAAAAAGCTTTTTTTAAAGTTTTAATTGACACTCCCTTGTTCAATGTTTTAGTCACGCCTTAAGCTGTATAATAAAATAAAATGAATTGTAATATTTAAATTTTGTTTTATTTATGTTTTAGAGAGGACCTAAAATTCATGTTATTTCTCTTTTTACCTGTTTCAAACTGATTTGTATTACAATTAAAAAGCTTTCATTAGTGACCGTGAAAGTAACTCGGAAAAGTTGAAACGTGAAAATAACGAAAAGAAATTGGGAGAATTAATGAAAACATACTTCGAGGCAGATGGTGCACCCAAGATACGATAAACTTTTTTGTGAAAAAATAAAAATTAATGAAAATCTGAAAAATGAGTAACAAATAAAAATAATGTGAGAATCTAGAAAAGAAATAAGATCAGTTCAAACATTAAAATATCATTTCTTCATAATAAAAATAATATAAATTTTACTTTCACAGGGTGTTAGCAAAACAACGACACAATCAAGGAAACCCTGACTTATTTAATTAATTACGGCCTTATACCAAAAGTGTTTTATCACTGATTTTGTTCTTATTTCCAACAAATTCAAGGCTAATAGTTTTAATTCTTTCTCATCATATGTCGCTGGTTAACATTTACTTTTATAACCAAACTTAAGATTACTGTTTACTAAAACTAAGCTTGTGCAAGGTTTTTGATTCTCTCGAAAATTATAAGTGGTATGTGACAAAAAACTACGAAAATAGACTTAAGAAGCTAATGACTATATAATTAAAACCTTTGGTAGTTTTCCATTGTTGAATAACTTTTCTCTTGTTTCTGAAATATTCTTCATAGTTTACCATTTTAAGTCTGGATTTTAAATAGGTATAACTCTGGATGACCTTTTCAAAACTGCTTAATAAATCTGATTCAGGAACTAACTAGTTATCAACTGGGCATTATTTTGTTATGTCGAGAGGATTCTGATAATTGACTGCTTACAATGTGTTCATACTAAAGCAATTACAATATTTATCAACAAAATATGTTTATTCTTCAAGAAAGAAAAGAAAAGAAAAACCTAGTAATAGAATTATCACTATTCCTATTCCTTCGATATTCACCTTGCTCCTTGTCTAATCTCTTACTGACTTTCAATTCATCCAAAAACTAAAACACTGATGAGACACTGGATAATTTTCCGGTGTGTCAGTGAGTGTAATCCTCATTATCTGCCATGAAAATATTAATAGCACGAAGTTGTAAAAACAGTAAAACCCAAACACTGTTAATATTGCTTTTTATTAATACCTTCTTCCATAGATTAGCAGTTAAAAGAGTCCTTCATTGACGAAAACGGCACAGCCCGTCTAAGACAACTCAATGAAATTCAAGAAAGGCAATAACTTTGTTATGGGAAATCTTAACAAACTATAAGTAAAAATTTGCCATGTTTTACATCTAACCACATAGGAACGCTGCCTAAATGTCGAAGCTGTGAATATTTGTTCAAACTTTGTTCAATGACTTTTCAGAATTGTCTTAATTGTCAAAAGAAAAAGAAAATTATGACATTAAATAAGAAAAAAAAGTATAAGGGACTTAGCGTTGTAATTTTGTTTCAACGTTACAGATGTGTTGTGGTTTGAGAGGTTGGTAAGAGAACGGCAATCCGGGCAATTATCACCTTTTGTTTGAGATTGTCTTTCTTTACTTAAGACGACAGCAAAGATAATTCTGCAGAGATTTTCATCTTGGTTTACCTTTTTTTTTCCATTGCGATTTATGTCGGGAGGTATTGGTGCGGCACAACTGGAGTTGCTAACTTCTAGAATATTTTGTTATTCATTATGTGAATTAACGCGGTGTTCTTTTTGGGCTTGTAAACTTCATCTTGTGGAGAGATGATAGAGTACGGCGTTTCATGTTTTTTGGCTGATAATCAATGTATTATAGCTAGTAATAGCTGCATTTGGCTTGATCTCCTTTTTCGAAGCCTAACTAAGTGTCATTAAGTAATACGACTTGTGGTTATGAATTTTATGGATAATATCGATAACTTTCTTCTTGGAGATTCTGTGTCCGTTATACAAAATATATGAACGTTATAACAGGGATTTGTTAATTATAAAATAATTGCTTGCTGAATTTAATTTGTTTTCTGTTTCTTAGGATTAGATTTTGCTAGTGGCTAGGGTTATTATTGCCGCAGTCTTTGAGATTTCAGTGCTACTAATTGTATTCTAATCACCTTTAAGGCGTAGGGTGTCATTTCTTCCAAATCATTTTTTCCAATTCATTTTTTCACTCTATTTTTTCCAATCATATATTTTTCCACTAACAATTTTTACCGCTAATATTTTTTCTTGGAATTTAAGCATTTATTTCTAAAAATATATCAAAAATTATACTAATGTATCAACAAACAACTGATAGTATCAAAATTGATTATAGGAACCGACAGCTCTGAGGTACTCTTCTATGTTTTCCCTTCGCTCTTCAAATTTAGAAACTACAGCGTAGATTCTTTTCTCAATTTTTATTCGGTTCTTATTTCTTGAGTTCTTGATACGGCGGCCTTATCAAGTTCGCGGATCATTGCTTCTGTATCTCCTTTTTTAAAGTTCAGATAGGAACGTGTTTAAACTCTATAATGATTCTTCCTCACGACCACTTCAAATCTGTTGTGCCAACCTTCAGACAGGTTGTTGGTCTTCAAAAAACGTTGTAACACAGCTTCATATTGATTCCATAAATTAGGTTAAGTTAGGTTAGATTAGGTTAATATTGGAAAAACATTTAAAAAAAAAAACTTATAGAAAAAAGCCATTATAAAAAAAACTGTTAGAAAAAAACCATTGGAAAAAATGAATTGAAAAAAGTGTCGTACAATCCCTTTAAGGCAACAGCGAACGATGGGTGTATCAATATCTTGCAACGACCGTGCTTAGCATGATATGCATTTTCCACTTGCTGGTACTTCATTAATATTTTCCTGATGACTTTGAATTGCATTAAAAATGGCAATCTCTAATAATATTCTATTTCAATCTATCCAAAATTGTAAATGGTTGCTGATGTGTAGCTGAGACTGGATATGTTGTGGAATTAGTGGTTTCTTCAATTTTGTTTGTCGATAAGACTTTTATAGAAATGAATATTAATATAATACAAATTGGTTTACTAAAAGGGAAGTAAAATTGCTTCACATAGAAATATAGAACGTGTATTTTGATAAATGGTATTCCAAGTGATGTTGACATCATGGAAAGGAGATTGGTAGCACCTTCACCTGCAGCATCAAACGAACAAAAAAAAATAAGAAAGATTTAGATAATTATAATAGGGTTGATAGCACTACCCTTTTAATTCTAACTGCCGACATGACACAGGAAACTCTAGAGAAAGTAATGAGGTTCGATTCAGCTAGAGAGGTTTAGCTAGAATTGCATAGATTGTTTGACGATCAAGTTCAAGACAAAACATATGATATATGTATGTAATTCTTGAAATTTAAAAGATTAGCTGAATATGATATTGCAACTCAAAATTCTAAGTTGAAGAATCTTTGGAATGATGCAAAGGCAGAAATGGGCAAGAGAAAGGATTACGTTTGGGAAAAATTGCATTTGTGATCTTCCAGAAATTCTGCTTATATGTAGAATTCTGAAAACGTTACCGAAAAAGGTCTTCCCTTTATGGCATCATGGATGCTAATGTCAAAAACTGACAGATTAGTAAATAACTTAACTACTCAGTTATGTGCTTTTGAAAAGGCTTTATTATCAAAGAGAGAAGATTTTTATGAAGCTCATGAAGTATTTAAAGAAGTTCACACAGCTAGTGAAAATCATATTAAGACTTATAGTAATGGTAGTATCAATGTTGAAAGAATTTTTGATGGAAGGAAAAGAATACTAACTCTTACTGATGTGTGGTATTGTGATTGATAAACAAAAAGAATTTGATTTTGATATTGTCAGCTCAAGATAAATATTTGAAAAGTAAATTTATGTTGATTGCAAGCATCGTTTCTTGCCTTTTAACCACAGAAACCAACCTGACGTCAATATGTTACTGTTGTTTGATAGGATATCTTTAGCTTCTAAGAAAATATGTTGGATGTTAATCTACTGAAAATTAAATTTAGATTTAAGCCCAGGTTAATTATTATAAAATTAATCTTATAAAAAATGAAATGAGCAGACTAAACAGTCACTTAACAATCTAGAGGACAAATTCAATAATTGGAAAAGACGGTTTACCTTCTAAACAGAAGCTTGTATATTAAAAATTGAGCAAACAAAAATGCAAAACTTATGGAAGATAAAAGGTATTCCAAGTGATGTTGACATTATAGAAAGGAGATTGAAAAACTCTAATTTCCCTAAAGAATCAAAGCTTAAAGAAACAAAACCTTTTTCTATTTATAATTATATTTTGAGAAGAACCGTTTCGCTGCATATCATCTATTCTTTTACACCATCGAGGACATGTTTTTAAACTTTAGAGCCCTATTGGATAGATAATAATGAATCATAAAATAAGCTACTTCTGACCGTATCGAAAGAAAACTTATGTGACAGTTAAACAGCGCTGTAGTGTATAAATATTTTGTATATACATTGAAAAGTCAATATAATAGAATTACCACATAATAGAAAATTATAATTGTAATTTTCTAAAACTCCTAAATAATTGTTACAAATAAGATAATCAATAACAGCTTTTAAGAAATAATAACTTTGCTTTATGATGTTATTTATATCCTTCAAAATTTGGCAAAGTGATAATTAAAAAGTTAAGTTCGCAATAAAAAGACGAGTTGCCTTTAAACGAAATATAAATTTGTTAAAAGCAGTCTGAGTATGTTCTTGAAAACTTTGTTCATTGAAATAAAAATTCGTAGATAATGAAACGAGAGAGATTTTTAAGTTTCCTCGTAATTAAAAATCTCCTACAGCAACTGATCATTATTACCAATTTAAAAATTCAGTGAACGAATATATTTAAAAATATAAATTCTCTTTTAACGGTTTAAGAGGGAATAAATTATATTTTTGATGAAACTCCGCATACATTTTTACGTTTTTATAAGACACCATCAAGGATAAACATTAAAAAGTAATGCTAAAATTCTTAATATCGTCTTCTTAACGACATGTTTCAGGCATATAAACTCACTTTAAAAGTTAAACTATGGAAATTTAAAGCCCAGAAAAACTTTTATGGCTGTAACACACCAAGTACCAATAAATAAAACTTCTACTGCAATTTCTCCTAATTTTAGTTTTACGATTTTCGACGGTACAATGCGTCAAACCAATATAGTGAACCCGAACGTAACTTCCGAACTTGTTCATAGTATTTTTGTCGTACTAGTCGGATTGAAAAGTTGATAGTAACATTTGAAGCCGCAGCAAATCAATAATGGTTAATTAACTTGTCAAATTCTTTTTTCTAAAATCGTATAGAAGCCCAGAGAAGGTGATTCGGAAACGTTTGCTGCGTAATTGAATGTCCTGACGACTAAAGGTTTCTTTAGAAGTCTATTTACAAGCTCCCTTTCTTTAATAAAATGAGCTTGGTGGTTGAAAAAATATGTACCAAATAAATGTATGTTTTTTTAAACTAAAACTTTTTGTAGTTATGTAATTCAAAAAATAATTATTTAATATTGCGTCTTCACAGGCTTTGGTAAAATATAAAATGTGATCCAAAAATACGAACAATGTTGTTGCAAAATACTATTCAAAGCAAGGAATTTCAATACTGGAATCAAATGGTTGAATTTTTATAATAAAGAGTGACAAGTCTGAATTGATTTTAGAGCGTGTCGTAAATTATAGACTACAAACAACGTATTAACATGGAATTTTGTCTAATGTTTCAGAAAAAATGTTAAAAAGCGCATGAAATGTTAAATTTAGTTTAAAACGAAACTCTAATGTCACTTGAGGCGATTTACAAGAGATGCAAGTAATTTTACACTAAAACACAATAATTATATGGGTAATTCCACAGGTAGTTTTATTAATAAAACTTGACATGGTATTGATATCAATTATGCGTCATTGTAAATTAATCTTAAAAATAAACAGGTTGCTTTCGTGCTGCATGATTGTCAGGGTGATCTTCAGGATGCTTGGTCTTAGTCTAGATATCCAGAGCAATCTTCAGGTGCTCGATAAAAAATCCAGTAATAGAGAATTTATGAGCTTAACCTTACAATAATTAAAAATATCCTGTTTGCGTAAGGCTTGTCTAATAAGTAGGGAGACTCTATTAAAACACAGATTTTCCATATAAATTTTATTGTAGGTACAGTTGCTCAAAGTGAAACTCGGATGCTGTGATTAAAATGTATAATTATTAATAAATTAAAAAATAATATTACAATAAATTGAAATAAAGTAGATACTCTATTAAATGGCAATTTACTGTACACTTTTAATAAAAGAAAAATCAATAAATTCAAAAAGTAAAGCAAAAAAATAATTAATTCTAAATTAAATACAAACTTAATATCAAAATAAAACTCGGACAATTACAGAAATTATAATTAAAACTTATATAACAATCAATTATTTTAAAGTCAATACTTTGTGGAAAGACCTTTACTCTTTTTGACACCTTCTAATCTTTTGGGCATTGATCTAACTATTTTCTCACATAATGCAGGAGGTATCTTTTTCCATTCTTCAAGAATTACTCTTTTTAGGTCTGTTCTTGAAGAAATAGTGTGTTTTCGCACCTGTGTTTTCAAATAGCTCCATAGATTTTCTATAGCATTAATATCAGCAGACTGTGGAGGCGTTTCCAAGACATGCGGACAATTATAAAGCAACCAAGACCGTATTTTATAAGCCTTATGTTTTGGATCGTTGACCTGATAAAAATAAAAATCATCACTGATTCCTAATTTTTGTACGCTTTCCTGAATATTCTTTTTTAAAATTGCTAAATACACGTCCTTATTCATTATTCCATCAATTATTTG
>VTPC01001106.1:9137-73745 GCA_011009095.1 Ignelater luminosus
ATTGTATTTATACTGATCTTAATAAGGCATTTGACAGAGTCAATATTGAGCGCTTGATCTACAAATTAAGTAAATTAGGTTTCCAAAACCCCTTGTTGTCGTGGATCTACTCTTACTTAAACATGCGAAAACAAAGAGTTGTCATTAATAATTCTACCTCCGAATGGTTTAACGTTACTTCCGACGTACCGCAAGGATCCCATTTGGGACCAATTCTTTTTATTTTGTTTATTAATGATATAAATTATTCTATCAATTCCAGCAAATTTCTGCTATATGCTGATGATTTAAAACTTTTCATTCGTACTGATGCTGTTGGTGCAGATCATTTGTTACAAGCTGATTTGGATTGTTTGACTTCGTGGTGTAATGAAAACCATCTGGAATTAAATATTTCAAAATGCAAATATTTACGATTTTCTAAAAAGTTACCACCTGGTATTTGTACTTATTACATTAATAATATAGCAAAAGAAAGTGTTACTTGCTTTAAGGATTTAGGTGTTATTATTGACGCATGTGTTAGTTATGATCAACATATTACAAATCTACTTAGCAGAGCCAATAGAATATTAGGATTTATTGTGCGTCAGTGTACTGATTTCACAGATTTAAGAATTTTAATTATACTATATACATCTCAAGTTCGTTCAGTTCTGGAGTATTGCACAACCATTTGGTGCCCATATTATATTACATTAGTAAATAGAATGGAAGCAACACAGAAACGATTTGTAAAATTTTCATGTTCCAAGTACCGAATTGTTTACTACGGTTACAGTTATAGTGATCTTTTACATAACTTTGGCCTATCTTTATTGCATGTGCGCCGCAATTATTACGATTTATGTTTTTTGTTTAAAGTATTTAATGGATTTGTTAATTGTTCTCAAATACTTCAATGTTTTTCTTTGAACATAAAAAATACCAATTTACTTAATTTACCAATTTTCAATATTCCTTTCCATCGAACTGCGTATGGTGCAAATTCTCCTCACTGTAGAATATGTCACTTAGCATGTACACATGATGATTTGGAATTCTTTGGTATTTCCTTTAACAAATTCAAGTGCTCCTTAAGAAATGCATTAAATATGTAGCAATATTTTATATTTATATTTATTCTACATTACATTATGTATATGTAGTTATTTTGTTTAATGTTTTAATAAGATTTGTTTGTAAATGGATGTCCGTTAATAAATTATTATTATAATTTAATGGATGTTTTTAAGGTCAAGTCAAGGCCAACATTTTCTTTTTAAATGGAAACTTATATTTTTCTTTACACAATATTTTGTTTTGTGCTAAGAAACAAACAACTTTTTTCTGAAACATTTTCTAGTATCATTTTCAAGTTAATTTGCTAAATATCTTTGAAAAATTAAGTCAAGTAAAAAAAATGTTATACACAAAGGTTGTTTGGTTTTTAATGTAAATAACTTTTAATTAAAACATTTGTTTTAAACATGTCATTGCCTCAATTTGAAAAATCGCCCTGTATATTATCTTGAACGTTGGTGAGGTCTCAGAAACATTCTTCTGCTTGGTTAGTACTATTAAGATACGCCTCTTGATTAAGACATGCAGGCTACTTTGGATACATTTCTATTGGTCTATTGTCTACCATTTCTGAATTCGTACAAACTTTAACCATTTTCAATACAACTTAAAGTTGCTTTATTAAAGCTTTAGATTTACAACAATTTAAGTGGGTGATAGTCTAGATAATTAATAACAGTTGATGTGCAAAGTTCAGTTCATAATTTGAAAAAGAGAAGGTTTTTAGTTAAAATGTATCGTAATGTATAGAATTCGCTCTTAAAAGACCGATCAGAAATTTGAAAAGCGTTTATCTTGTAAGGAAATAAGTGTGGAACCTATTTTGTATATTTTCCAGTAGTAGCTTGGATCCTGATTTGATATGTTTTTCTTTATTTTAGCAAACATCTAAAAATTGATAGCACAATTTTCAAAACTCTGTATGTAAAAAAACTAAACAGCATCTCTTTAACTACAAGATTATAACGCAATCTAATAAGCAATAGCCGTAACATCTACTCGGAATATAAAGAACAAAGTGAGTTTATTCCATCCAAATAATAAAGACAAGTAAATTGTATTTCTTTTCATGAGCTTTCACTTCACAAATTTTATCAGCCTTTCTCGTTAAAAGAATATAAACAGATTTTATGTTTCGTTATTAAATTGCTGTTGTAAAAGCATTATCATAAAAGAACAAAAAGGAATAAGCCTATAAAATGCGAGAAAACAAGATTAGAGATCAAACAATATTAGTATTTCGCATTATGACGCACTTGTTTGACTTAAATACGTTTCATACGAAAATTTACCATATGCCCCAAAACATTCAGGCGAACAGTTCAAAATAACCAGCATTTGTGTTTGCCAAAATCTGAAAAGGGATTTGGGGAAAATATTAAACGCTTGACGAAGATTTCAATTTTGCAGGCTGAATATTACACAGAATATTGGATTTCCATATAATTCCAATCTTTGCTACTTACTAGTGCTTTAAATGTAATCTTTTTAGCATAGTATATTTTTTGATGAAACTTCACAAACAAATTAAAACTCCATGCATTCTATTATTTTGTAAAATGTTAAAAACAAATTACTTATTCAATACTCTAATCCCTGCTAATTATTAGTTAGTTATAGTACTAATAAAGCAGGTAAGCTTAGAAAAGCAATTACCTCACTAATGAACAGCTATAAAACTGTATAATAAATATTAATAGCTTAACGTAAGAAAATGTAGGAGAGTAATTTCTTAATTCTAATCCTCTTGAATTTAAGGCTTAAAAGTTTTTGGAAAGTAAATAAATAAATTTCAATGTCTTATAATTTAAATTTTTAAAGCGAAACTAACAAGATTATATGGGTTTACAATTTCAAAAATTTACGGTTTTTGTTTAAATACATTTACATTTAAATAAGTTGCAAACTTTCTTTGCAGTATTTACTAGTTTTTTTAAGCCTCGATGTTCCACCGTATTTTGTATTGTATTACATTTACATTTTGCAAACCGTTGCATAAGAAGAAAGTACATAAATAGTAATACTACAAACTTACCAAATACCCAATAGGAACATTTCTACTTCTGCTTTTGTGTCACGCATGAACTTAGAGCCACTAACTACTATTGTTAAAATAAATCTTAATATTATTATTACCTAATAAAGAAATTCTTTTAGTCAATAATTAATCATTTAAGTTCTATTTTGTTATTATTTATATTTGCTCATTAAATTAATATTAAATAACATGTACTTTATTAATAATTACCATTTGTTTATCTTGTTACATTTTTCACATGATAAATATGGGATACCGTTGACCTTCTCGTCCAAATCTGTTGTGAATACCCTTGCAGCGCATGAAAAGAACCAACAGTCGTCATGTTGATCAAACTGTTAAGGACGCAACGTCCTGCAGGCTCATTGCCCGCTTTGACGTCGTCGGGGAAAAATTGGGGAAAATATTGGTCAGTAAACTTCAAAAATTTTTTTAATTCCTTCTAGTCCAAATTCCTTCCCGACAGCTCTACTACAGATCACAACTTCATTCCAAATCTTGCATAGCGGTCACGTTTCTCGACATTGAGCAGGCTTTTGACAAGGTCTGGAACGAGGGGCTTTTTTTAAAAACTTGATCTGCCGAGATTTGTTCGGTTAACTAGCAGTTTTTTGTTGAAGACTTGTGCATTGAGTTTCGTCCATAGTGTATACACCGCTAGCCGGCGTCCCACAACGCTCTATTTCTTTACCCCTTGTTCTATCAGGATATTACTTGCCTCGAGGACCCATCTACCCGCCTTTCTTAATTCTTCGACGGTAATGCCTTAAGGGTAGTATTCTGCTGCTCTACAGGAATATTTAGAGTTTTAGCGTTTGAATTAGAAGGAATGGAGACTTGGTTTCAAATAAACCTCACGCTGAGGAGGAGTACAAACAGAAGTACTGAAATTCAAAAGTTAATATTTTGAACTAAATAAAAATATAAAGACATTCTAGATTTTTAGGGGAATTAATATATTGTCATGGACTGTAACAAGATTACTATTTATTAAAACAACATAATCTTTTTAGAGTATTATTTAGTTCATAACTGGAGATAATTTAATTGAATAAAAAATTATTTAATAGGATTTTAACAATACAAGAACGTTAAATAATACAGCAGGAGGAAGTTCCAAAACGCATTAAACGCAACTTCTTAGAAAAAAAGAATACTGAAAGAAGAAGAAGAATATTCATTTCCTAAGAGATTTTAGTTTCTAGTTGATTTTTGTATGAATAAGTTAATATTTATGTAACATTATTATAAAAAACTCCAAAGTTTGTTAATATAAAGTGTGTTTGAAGTTTTTAAAACAAAGTTAGATTGTTTAATGATAAAATAAAAATAAAAATGTGTCGACTGCCAAAAAGTTTAGGCAAGGACAAAACGATTATTTGGAGGTACGATGACCAATGCTTGCATCAGAAATCAAATAGTTTTGAGGAAGACAGTTGTGTCTTTGTATTTTTATATATTTATATACGTGGTGGCTCAAAAGTCACATTCCCGAAGAAAATATGTATTTAAGCAGCGATTTTACATGAAAATAACTATAGAGCCGGTTATACAAATGAAATCAAATATGTTATCATACTTGATTTCGCAATTAACCACTAGATAACTTTATTTTAAGAAGTTAAAAAACTAGATCGGTAAATTAAAAAATCAACGATTTAACTTCCTTTGTGAAACCGGCTTATAAGGTTACAGAGATTGTTCAAGATGATGTCTTTAGTGAGTTGTTGGTAATGTGACTTTTGCTCGCCAGACTTAGCGGCAACATTTCAAGTTGCCTTCCAAGGACGTTGTTACGCATCTACAATGCCTTCATCTAACTGGTGATAGATTATCGACTGAGCATTTTCGCCACCGCTATATGCAATCGTAAGGCTCCGACAGAAGGGAAAGGCCATCTGCAGCAGTATACTCTCTTTGTACTTTATAAGAACTATATAATCTAAAGAGAATTTCTCTTGCAGCCGCAGACCTTGAATTCACGAGATGTCTATATGCAAGCAGAAAAATAAAACAAAACAAACAACACATTCTCGAAGATACTCAAAATTCCATCTCTATTTCCCGCAAAAGACCCCAAGAAGAAAACCTGAAAACTTGATGTTCGAGTTAATGGACAACCTGCTTACTACTCTCCAATCCAACAAATCCTAGAATGCCCAAAAGCAAGCTAGACCAAAGTCACTTTTGCCAAATCACCCAAAGACGTAGCTAACGGTCCGGGTCACGGTGACATTTGAAAAGCAGAGGAATTAATCTCCGGGCCAGCTGTTCTCATTGGGGTTTTCTGTTGTTTCCCTTAGTGATAAAGTCAAATGCCGAAACAGTATGTCCTACGATCCAGTCATTGAAGTATTCTACAGATTTAACACCGCTCAGCACGAAATGCATATTCTTCACGGCCACAATTAGGAACTGCCGCTACTACCCGCATTTGGGTTTGCGATTTCTGCAAATGTTGCCTTCGCGGAATCAAATACCTCATTTGTTAAACCTACCAGATTGCGAAATTAACATTACCGCGCCTTCCATTTTATTAAAAATTAATAATAAAAAGTGATTCGTTAATAATACATAAATAAAATTAGTTCTATCCTGTACAGTTTTTAATTATGAGCACTCTTTATATGTATACACCATTGCTGTAAAATTCACTGGGAAGATAATGTAAGCACCAGCAGAAATTAACATTAAATTCCCAATAAATATCTAGACAAGTCACCACCCATATCGTTCTTGACTGATGATGAGCACAACTTTTAAAGCGGCTACCAGTTTCCCTCAAAAACCGGAAAACAACATTGACAGATATACAGGGTAGTTCGTGTAAGAGTACAAGGCTTCACACCATAGATAAAGCAACTCAAAACAAGAAAAAAGGTTTATATAAACATATTCGCTAACGCTTACTAACAGAGATACGTACAAAAGATTTTAGCGCTAACAAACCAGTTGTTTAATTTTTATCTAAACTGTAAATACAAATAACATAACATGAAACCCGTTGCACTCGACACACAATTCTGCTCATCGAATTAACCATCTTTGTATTCTCTGAGCAATATTTATCAGTATGTTGTACTATTTGATTCCACATTTACCCCGCGTAGTAAACTGTCTTTGACATACACTTCGGATTTCAAATGCCCTCATAAGTCCAATGCATTTAGGTTCGAAGAGCTTGGCGGCCAACGTACACATCCATTTCAACCAATCTACCTTCGGGAATAGCACACATTTAGATATTCGGTGACTATACTTCTATAATGCTGGTGCACCGTCGTGCATGTACCATCCCTGTTGTCTAACCCTAAGAGGTACAGTGAACCAAAATAAATACTGGGCACCACATGGATTTAAAATTACCCTTTGTAAATATCTTCAGTTTAAGTAAAACTATACTTTTCATTGTTATGTTTTATAGCCCTACTTAATTTAATAAGTTTACTTGAACAAAGAATAAATGTCGGATTAACAGCTTTTTAAAAACATGTGGTGTCCCGTATTTATTTTGGTTTACTGTACATCTTTCAACAGTGCAGGTAACTGATCTCTAAGAAAATCTAAATACAGTACACTGTTGAGACGGTGTGATAACTCATACAGACCAATTAAATGATCGCTTAACAATTCCTATTTACACATTGATGAAAAATTTGTAACAGTTGTTAAAAAGAAGTTATTTCTAATTAAAAGGTTACTCACCAAATAACTTAAATACTTATTAGAAACAATCTGGCTAATGATGACACATCTCACTTTGGATCGTGGGTGTTAGATAATTTTAAAATTAAATTGGGATCTACCAACACAATGCTAAACCACAGGTCTGTTATTAAATTTCTATCTTGAACCCAACAAAAACACTAACAATAACAATAGACAACTTATTGATAATTTGAGTATGTTAGACGCCAGAGCTTTTTTGTTTAAATTCGTAGAAAAACTCAAAATGCCCAAATAGACGTGGTGTTTATCAGTAAGATATGAGACACAAAAAATGGTATAGAGTTTTATTCAATCAATATGTTTATCATTAAGATACAAACAACACAAAAACAAATAAAAAGGGAAGGCCACTCTTCAACACGAGTGTAAAACCTTTTTATTTTTAAATAAACCTCACTAAATAGAGGTAACGTCATCCTAGTTTAATTAACAACTAGGTTAACAAACAAATAAACATCAATAATAGCAACTTAATCATCAATAAACAAATAGATATTTATAATATTGAATATATTTAATCACTGAACAAGCGGATATCATCAATAGCAACTAATTGTCAATAAAACAAATGGATAGCTACAACATTGAATATTCTTTAATTATTAGAACAAGTGGATTTTGACAATAACCACTAATTCATTAAGAAAAAACAATAAATGTTTCCAAGTCGCAGTATAACAACAAAAGTTTCACCTCGTCGTATGAAAAAATTTTAAAAAATAAACGTTAAAACAAAACGCAGGTTTAACTCACAGATATGTGTTTCCTGGCTTTATCAGAATCTTCTGAGGATCTACATTCAATGCTGTTTGCTAGATTTTGATTGTTGATTCAGTACCACTGTATACCACACCTTTGTGAGGTTATGAACGATATTACCTTTGTTGAATTCCTAGCTCAGATTAATAGGAAATTCAGATTATTGTGGTTTTTCTATGGTAAACGTCGGGAATTTTACTTGACGCAACTTCGAAAACCATTAGTGGACCCACCCCTATAACGGATACATGTCGGTTTTTCCAGATCGTAAACAATCATAACAGAATTCAAAAGCTAAAATAAAAATTCACCATGTGCGAAGAAACTCACTAACACAATATTTACTCAGACTTCGCTGAAGAAATTTTCTGATTCTAATTGCAAAATTATTGCCACCAATATGGCAACCAACCTGTTGATTGTGCAACTTCTTTGGCAATCCTTCCCTCCGATGAAACCGGAAGGACCACATCTAAGAAAAATGTTCACCCATCCGCCAAATTTCAAAATGTGAGAGTATTCAAATTATACAAATTTAACTGGAGAAAAAGAAAAATTGGAATTTCTAAAGAATTATCAAACACAAATAAAGTTTTTATACGAGAGAATAATAAATATTCAAAAAAATGTTAAAATCGTACTGTTCAAGGGCATTTCATTCGGGGATTCCCTGAGATCAACAAAATTCGCATTTTCCTACAAAGGATGATTTTAAATAAGAAAAACTTAAAAATATAGAATTCCTAATTCAATTTAATAAATGAACAAATCAAATTTTGAATTCACCAATAAATTATGGAAATTAACTTAAATAAGTAAGTCGAGAGTATGCATCCACATTATTTTATGACACTCTCGTACCAACTTAGAATAATGAAATCTTGACGGGATTTTAGGAAATGGGAAGTAACAAACGCATGAGAACTTTCTTCTGCCGACTCATGAAAGTTGTGATAATTTGTTGGGCTATTTCTTGGCAGACTTACATCATCTGTGAACAGAACACTAGAAAGGAAGTTATTGTCCTGTTCGTTTTCATTTAACAACCACCGACAAAAGGTTATGCGTTTTTCTGCATCTTCAGGTTGTAATTCTTGCACACTGCTTAAATGGTAAGGGTATAGTTGCTGGTATGTTAAATATCTCCATACCATACTTTGTGACACATGTACAGTGTTTACTATCCTACGTGTGCTCGTTATAGGGTCATTTTCAACAATTTAAAGGGTATGATTTTTTTATTTTAACTGTAAGAGCCCTATAAACAATACCGCGTTCTTTAAGAGGTTGTACATAGCCTGCCTCTCGAACTCGACGATGGACGGCATAAAAAGTGCGTTTATTTGGCAACCTTCGTCGAGGAAACCTCTCCGAATACAAACGTCTTGCTTGTGCTGCATTTCATCGAACTTCTCAATAAATATTAAGCATATCTGTATACTCTTCATTAGAAAACATTTTGATGATGACATTAACAACACCAACTTCAATCAAATTTTGTTGTTACTATGGTTTGTGGTACAACTCGCCCTACATTAATATAATCAGACCTACTAATTTACATTATCATAACTAGAGAGCCTGGTATCTCTGTTAGAAGGCATTAGCGGACCTATGTTTATATAATTTTTTCTTGTTTTAAGCTCATTTATCTATGGTGTGAAGCCTTGTACTAACTCTTATACGAATAACCCTGTATAATAAATCTGTCACAAATTAAACACTTAAGCAAAGTAATTACTATATCAGAAATGCTTATTATACAGACTCGATCAGAAGAGATGAAATAGTCAATTACTTATTATTAGAAAGTAAGCTTCTTGATTCTCATTTTGTGGTCGAAAGTGGACAGTTGTATCTCAGCGGGAGTCAAAGTAATTTTGTTTTCCGGCGGGAGACAAAGTAATTTTTCCTCCCTGTTTACTTGTTATTTGGTTTCTTTGTTTAGCCTGGATCCATGAATACCAAAGCTATCTTACAATTACAAAGTAAATTTTTAATGTAGAATAATCTTTATTTAGATTTTTGATGATTTTTTTAATGTCGAAGAAATCATGAAATAAAGGGCACACGCATGAAAAAGGTATCGTTTTTTTCCCTTGTAACACAAATAACTATATTAACTTATTTATAAAAATATCTTTTTATTCAGTTTTCTAATAATTAATTTTTTATAATTCGGTCTTTTGATCTGATTTTATTAATAACAATTCTGAAACATTTTTATAAAAGAGTTATGAAATTATTGATTTTACGAAAGAGAATTGTTATGTTTTGTGTGAATATACATTTCTACAGTTCTGCAAAGGGAACTTCATAATGCTCTCATTAAATTATGTTAAATAAAAATTGCATTTTTCATGTTTAAATGACTTTACAGTTCATTCCTGACATTAATTTAAAAACACACCAATTGCTGTTTTAGTTTCCTGTTTTTCAAGGTGGATTTTGTTACTCTAATTTTTTGTCAGTTTTATTAATTCTAGCAAAACTAATTAAGAAAAATTAACAAAAATGAACAAGACATTATGATATACTAGAATCATTAGTTTGAAAAATAAAACTCATCTTTTATATTCAGTTGGACGAAACAAAAACAAAAGAATAGAAAAATCGAGATTTTCTAAATTCTAATACTATAACATTATATTTCTATTTTGTATGATGGAAAGGAAGCGTAAATTCGGTTTATTCAAGGCGCTAGAAAGATTACGGAAGAAGTCTGTGGAAATGGGACTTCCTAAGAGCGAAAAGCTCTTTGTTTTTTTGTGAATATTTTTTCTGTTTCGGAAATTCTCATTTTGGTTCACTGCTTCAACATTATTAGTTCAACCAATTCGGGATATTCCTATACCTAATCTGCATTTTTTATTTGCTCCTTTATTAATTTTTAAACCTGATGTAATTTTTATCCAATTATGTTAAAATCGAAATAAAGAATTTAAAATTTTTTACCGAATTTGCAATTCTAAATACATTTGCTTATAAAACTCGTTTCAAGTTAAGATTTTAAGTAAATTCTTACCTATTTCAAACGAAAAAAATAATGTATTAAAAATATACTATCACAAAAGATTCTTGTTTAGAACAATTAATCAAAAACTAATTATATATTCAGAGAGTAAACAAGTTTGAATTTTTACCTTAAAATATCGCTTTTCTTTAACGTCATTCTCCTTTACAACTTAAAACTTATGCGACATATTTTCAAGTAAGGTATTTGACATTCAGCCAGTGCGACAGGCTATAAAACCTGAAACATTTGGCTTCTGGGATTTTGTGTGCACTCAAATACGCTTGGTAGCATCACGGAAGTGGATTCTAGAAGATGGGGTAATTTTTTACTTTTTACTTTACATCCCAAATAATGACCTCGAGTGTAGTTGGCAATCATGTAAAAAATCCGAATATTTTCGGATTTCGCCTCAGAATTAGCCCAATATTAAATTCATGTAATACAGTTCGTTTCTTCATGAAAATATAGCTGTAAGATTTTTAGATTTCTCTTTTTATAGTGAAGTGGTTATGTAAAGAAACTACAATAGCTTACTCGTTGTGGATTTTTGAGATAAACTACTCTCAATGAAATTTTAAAGCTATAAAAGCAACTAAGGAAAACCTAAATTCTCGAAGCGTGATGAAGATAAATGTAAAAGATGGCAAGTTGAAACTGAGAAATGACCTTAGGGCAAACGTGGACAATTTATTTGCAAAGGACGTTTTGTTGACTGAAGCAGTGTTCCTTGACTAAATCGGCCATGCATTAAAAGGGCTGGTTTTCAACAACCTTCATTTTTATCAAGCGTCGTTTAGCTTTAGACTGAATTTTCTATTTATAACGGCATATTTCAAATTAAAATGTACCTAATCTTATTGTGTAATCTAAATCTGAAAACGCAGCATGCACTGAATAGGTTATAGTTATACTTTATTCATTGTTCGATTTAGCATTACTTGTAACAAATTAACAAAATGGTTATTTTTCATTAACCTTGTAACGTAGCCTTGCCTTACAAAATGGATTATGAAATTTGCAATCTAGGAACGAAGGTCCTAGGCCAGACTACCTCAGGGGTTGCCATAGGTGAAGGTTCTTAATTATACATACAATAAAACACAGAAATTCACTTTCTATAATATTCTATTAATTCGAAGAACCATAATACAAAAACAAAATTATAAATATAGTGGAGCGCCAAAAAAACTTTAGATTAGTTTTAAATTTAATTACAGAATAAATTTAAAAGTATAAAATTAAGATTTCATAAAACTTATTTTACATTTCTTTAACAATAAAGATTTACCAAACGAGCCAGTCACATAAAATGAATCGAATTGTAAAAATAGTTATCTCTCGACCTTGTTAAAAATTTAAAGTTATAAGAAATACTGTATCTTTTGCAACATTGCGATTTAGCTAACTATAACCCAGGTTTCATTTTTTTTTAAATTCTAATTAAAGGAAAAGAAACAAAAAAATATTATGATGACGCTTTAGTTTAACCCCAAATTAAAATTATAAAAGAATAACCCCTTTAAGTGAACATAATTTATAAAAAAACAATTATGAGAAACGACATTGAAATATAATTTTATAACTAATTAACTCACCAAGTTTACAACAGGATGAGGTCAAGTAGCGCTACTGGACTTTTCCAAACACCTGAAAATTAATCAAAACAAACGAAGAAAAAAAATCAATATCGCTCCCTTTATACAATTGACAAACCTAAATATGACAAACGTAATTAAGGAGTTTCCCAACAAAATTTACATTATTTAAAAGAATTAAATAAACCAAGCGGTTTTATGTTAACTTCAATTTCAATTAGTTAACCCAGCTCATTTATCTTATTCGATCCAACAAAATTATATCAAAATTGTAAATTTACGTAATAAAAATTATACAACACAGTTCTGGACTCATTAAACCGTGGGGAATTCGGAAACAATTAACCAGGTGGATGTTCATACGCCTCTTCTCAAGGGTTCATTAAACCGGCAAACAGTCAGGTCTTAAGATTGAAAAATCCCACCAGAAGAACTCTTATTTCATTGTTCCCCGGAGATCCAACTCTCCAAAAGGATAATTAATGCCTCCTCCATAAAGGCTAATGGTACAAAAGAAACCGAATGATGTACAACAAAAATAAAATTATCCTTACCCTAAGATTTAGGCGTTTTAAACACTGAAACTCGCGTCAAAGATGGCTACTGCAAGAACACAGCACAGAACCTCTTTGCGTTCTCTGTGTCCTCGACAACGTCGTTGTTCGTTCAAGCAACTTTTTTCCCCTAGAGCAGACAGTCAGATTCGCAAATATATTCATAAACAGGAAAATTATACCCAGCGTATCACTGTCAACAAATAATATTAAGTAAGAAAAAAATATTCAACTTGAATTTGGTTAATAAAAGAATAGCGGTTTTAAACATTCTTTAGAAATTAGTCCAGTATTATAAAAACTACTACTTACATAATAAATAACAGTTGAAGTAAATATCAATAAACGTTTGGGAATTATCTACTAGTTGATACTAGATCTGATATACAGGGTTGTCAGGAAAAAGGGTTAACAGCAGCTCCAGTGAAAAACGCTGTAGGCGCTATTCTGCTACAGGAGTTCCGTAGACAAAACCACAACTGTCCATCATATTGCACAGCCCGTTTGGTTGTTATGCACGTATACAGGAGAAAGATTAAGCTTATCGGTACAATATTAAGTATATTTGTACGATTAGGTCAGAGCAATCATTAACCAGTTAATCTTTGGCAAAACTTGAATAGCAACAAGAAAAAGGTACAATGGAAATCACAAGTGAGTGTTTTGTAAGAGCGGATTTGATGATAGAAACGCACCTTCCTAAACTCCAAGAACAAATCAAATATTCTCATGGTCAGAAACTAAAGCTACAGGCAATTAGCCAAAATTCTCATTTAACTTAAACTCAACATTTTAAACAGTATGCGTCAATTCGATACTTGGAAGGCTTGATTTCCGAAGAACACAAGTAGTAGAAAATATATCAACTTAAGCTATTGACATACAAAACGGAGAAGCAAGAATCAAGATGCTTATTAGTGTTTTTACGAATTTTTGCAGAATACTTGTTTATGAAACACTTTTCCAGTCCATCTATTTGATAGCGTTAAAAGCTATCTTGTAAAAGCACATTTTAGTGATTTACATATCATTGGTACGTAAATAAGGTTAAGTTTCTGATAGCAAAAACGAGCTTATATGTGGCTTAAGATAGTCCAACAACATCAAACCATACACCAGCTGTTACAGTACCGTATAAAGAATTACAAAATCAAGTCATAATCAAATGACTGTAAGTGTTTACTACGTCTAAAGATCTACAAGGTTTGCCAAGCTTAAAGTAGCTGCTGTTTTAAGGGCTAATTCTTCTTCAACAAGATTTGGCTCCTAACTTTGATGAATAGAAAAAAGAGGTCTAGCGTCTCACTGTTTTAAACTCCATGTTGGGATCGATAAATTCTCCTTAAGTGCGTAGGTAAGTGTGCGACTTGTAACCTAAGAAATATATTAAGTGATGTATGTTGTCTTTTGTGTTGAATACTTGGTAGCCTAAGCTTTATAAAACACAATATTGTCCCGACCGCCTATTGCTCAGTTAGTCGCCCTGCTTCTCCTCCCGTTTACGTGCATATATTATGTTCCAGTAACAAGTGCTTCAATTAACATCAAAGATAGCACTAGTTAGAACCGACGAAGAATGCAAACAAGTCACTGCACTCTGTGAACTATTGAAATTTAGTAATCAACTAAAAGAATCTCATTTGTAATTCCACATAAGAAATTTATTTCTCCCCTTGAAACGGGCTTATTGAGTCATACCTGCTCGGAACTCCTTGTTTTAAAAACTTTCATTAATTAATATCCACCAGTTACCCGCACGTAGACATACCTATTTTGCAGGTTTCAGAAACTGCCAGGCTGCTTTCGACAATCTTTGAATACATGGTTGCAATGAGGTTTAATACCAGCTTCAAATCATTACCCCCCTCCTTGATAAAAGAAGAGGAGAAGCCGGAAAAAGTTTCATACAGTACATCTCGGAATCGAGAAATTCGAGTACGAGCGCTTAATTGGTGATCCCCATCATTGTTTCAAAGTACAATTCGGGTCTTTTTGAAGAAATCATTCACAGAATGATTCTATGTACAGTGTTTATAAAAGTTCCTGAGTCCAGTTGGCTATGGAAGCTAATTTTAATGTGCCGCCTTGTTGATTTATTTCAATAACTAATACGTATTTATTTTCTGTCATTTGTCAATTGCAAATATGTCATTGGCTTGCATTTAGCAATTTAGTTAATTTTCTGCTGGAATTTGTTGTATTGTACTACATTTTTTCTCTCTAATTGCGCTTATTGTACGAAAAAGTCTTTTTCAAGACTAAAGTTGTTCTTATACTGTGGCTGCGTAATCATAGTAAGACTCTTACATACTGTAAACATTAAAAAATATTAATAAAATTTATTTTCAGCAGCATTGTAAACAATGGTCTCTACAGTTCAACAAGACACATTTATCGTTATGTCTTATTACCGGAATGGTGTAGTTCAAGAGGGAAATTGAACATATTCTATTCAAGCTTACAAAGATGAATTTAGAATCCGATATCCTAATGTTAGTAGTCTGGATAACGCTTTAGTTTTTTACACTGAAGATGTAGTTAGTCGATATGCTAGAACAGGATCTGCTGAGAAGGATAAATCTTTAGGAAGATCTGCTGTAAGTACTGATGCTGTCGAAGAAGTGAGACAAGTAATCGAAGAGAATCCACAAACTTCACTTCGCAGAATTTCACTTCAAAGGAATACCTCTTTAAGTACATGTCAGAAAATTTTTAAAAAGCAACTGAAGTTATATACTTACAAACTAACGACTGTGAAAGAACTAACACCACCAGATGGGGAGCATTTCCAAATGTCTATGTAAAATGTAAAATAAGAGAAGCTTTATTCATTTTCGAATAAATACATGATGTGTTAAAAAATTTATTAATTATTATTTTATTTATTTTATAATTTTATTTAATTTAATCTTTGCTCTCTTATGTTATTTGTGATTGTATTAGTATTTATGTTGTTAGCTATGTACTGAAGGTTTATTTTGATGTTGATGTGAGCATATGCATAAACTTTATTAATAAATTGCAGACCATATTTTTTTATTCTGTAATTATTTTTCTTTATTCTTAGCTACTGATATCGAAAAGAATGTGTTCTTTAACACTTTATTTTAGATCATAATAACGATGCGATGCGTGTAACGTGACAAACATTCTAATACATACCCTGTTTTTCAAATGGCGGAAAATGCAGCCGCAAGATTAATTTCACAGCCCACTGGACTTAGGAATTTTTATAAGCACTTTGTATAATCACCATAATGATTGTTGACTTCTAATGAATATAAAATAAATTGTCTTTGCAGCTGTGCAGCTGTAAGTCCGGGAGAAAATACGAAAGTATAGTGAAAGGCATTCTGGGATGATAGGTCAGAGCCTACTATAGGATTTTTGTTTTTGTAATAGAATTTTTTAATGTGATGTAAATCCTTAATTAGAAGTTAAATAAATATTGAGATAACAAAGTGTCTATTATGTTCATACAGACAATTGCAACTCTATACCACAAATAGGTCGATATTTTTACACTGAAACAACAAAACAAATAATAGTCTATAGCCTATCAGACTAGATTGCCTTTGACTATGGATGTGGTTGCCATAAAGTCTTCACGACTAACGTTTTTAGAAGGCATCATGTTTTTATATACGAGGGCTGTTTGACGGAAGTGTGACATTTCAATAAAAAACAGGTTTAGCCTAGATTTTTTTTATTATTTTTCAACATAGTTCCCTTCAAGTGCTACACACTTAGTCCAACGACTTTCCAATTTCTTTAAGCCGTCTGAGAAATGTTCTTTTGGCAACTCGTCAAAATAGGCCTCCGTTGCAGCAATAACCTCTGCATTTGATGTGAATTTTTTTCCTGCGAGAAATTTTTTCAAATTCGGAAATAAAAAAAAAGTCGCTTGGGGCCAGATCCGGTGAGTATGGTGGATGGGGAAGCAATTCGTAGCGTAATTGTACCAATTTAGCGGTCGCAATTGCGGATGAATGAGATGGGGCGTTGTCGTGATGAAAGAGCACTTTCTTACGTGCCAAATGTGGGCGTTTCTTCTTTAAGATAACATCAAAACGGGTCAATAAATCAGCATAATATTGGCCAGTTATTGTTTTACCCCTTTCCAAATAGTCAATATGGATTATGCCTTTAGAATCCCAAAAAATAGTCGCCATAACCTTATTAGCCGAGTGACCAATTTTAGTCTTCTTTGGTGCACGTTCGTCTGGTGAAATCCACTGTTTCGACTGTTCCTTTGTCTCAGGGGTGTGGTGGTGGATCCAGGTTTCGTCAACAGTCACATATCGGCGAAAAAACTCAACTGGATTACGTTGTAACATGACCAAACATTGATTTGAAAGTTGAACACGAATTCTCATTTGGTCCACTGTGAGTAATCGCGGCACCCATCTTGCCGATACCTTTTTCATATGCAAATGTTCGTGTAAAATATTATGCACCCGTTCGATTGAGATGCCAACAGCATCAACTATCTCGCGCACTTTCAAACGTCGATCAGCCATTACCATATTATGGATTTTGTCAACGATTTCCTTAGTAGTGACCGTTTGTAAGGGCCCGGAGCGTTCACCATCATCAGTGCTCATACGGCCAGTTTTAAATGAATTAAACCACTTGGAAACCATTCCATGCGATGGAGCAGATTCACCGTAATATTTCCGTAATTTCTCCTCAGTTTCTTTCACTGTTTTTCCACGTAAAAAATAATGTTTAATTAAAACACGAAATTCACGTTTTTCCATATTTACAAAATAGCACAAACTTAATTGATTTCTATAACTGTCAAATGTATACTATTTCACAGATTGACATGAAATTTGGAGGTTAAGCCTCTAAAAGACTGACGTATATGCTAATGTTTTCGATTTACCGATATCAGCGCCATCTAGCGGAAAGTCACGCTTCCGTCAAACAGCCCTCGTATATATTGACGTATGACATAACATTTCAGAAGACAAAATGCATTACTCATATTTTGCAAACAAGAATCTTCTTATCACTTTGTTTTATTTATGTATTGGTTGATCCCATGGCTATGAAAAGCAAGTATCAAATAGAGCTGTGCTTGTGCAAGTATATTCTTCAGCTTTAGGATGATATGGTCGACGCCTGAGAGAAATCTTTCAAACAAATCATTTGATATTAGCATGAAGAATCTTACGTTAAAGATTTGTGGAAGTTTTTCAGCTAAATTGCTTTTATGGAAATCGAACCAGATGTCACAACTCTATACGAATAGTCCTTTCATTCTGGCAAAGCGTTTTGATCTAGTAGAATAAAAAGCTGAAATAGGAAAAATGATTATTAGCAGTAACTGGATGCCTTGTTTGTGCAAATTATCTAAATACTTTTTTCCTTATCAGCAGAAATGCATTTTATCCAATTGAAATGCGAATTAGAAATGACAGTTGGCTTTCTGATACCGTGGATTTGTTTAAAAAAGACAATTGATTATAATGCTGCAATTCTCAATATGAGGGAAAGCTGTTAATATTTTTTACGCTGTATAATAAAATTTGGACATTAAGAAAGATGCCTTTTGTGGTAGATTGTTACTAATAAAATGACGTTGATGCTATGCCTGATATTAATAGCCTAGACTAGTGGAGATCTGAAATTGTATATGAGAGTTTTATCACAGCTTGATCGTCTTGGTGTATGTGGGAATTTTATCTGGCCAGTTAGACCCTTGACTTTATCTAGTCGGTACTAAATAGGTCAAAATCGTTGAGGGGGGAGTTGGAAATGGTAATAAAATACTGTTTAACTTGTGGTGAGGTAGAGGATTTTTAAGAAGACATCTGATATTGGTCGGTATCCTTGCAAACGCAATGACTTGATTCGTCATTCCGTCAGGTGACGCGAATTAAAGTGAATAGTAGTGGAAGGAAGCTTGAATATCATACCGATCGTAAGCGAACAATACCTCCTATCTATATAGGGAGTACGTTACAAGTAGGAGGTGTTGTTAGCTCACAGTCGATATGTCAGCAAGTGACTGGTCAACAATCGTTGTTTATTTTCGAAATCGAATTTGTAAACAATTAGTGATTAATTGCTGATTTAGAGTTTTTGGGAATTTTGAAGAATTTTAGACGGAAACTTGTTTACCTATGTCCAATCCAGTTGCTGTCGAATCTTGATCCGATGACCAAAAGTTGAATTGTAAAAGTTCTTTCTTGCAATAAAAGTTCTTTCTTGCAATAAAAATTCTTTAACCGCTCACTGGTTACAAGTCTCGTTCCTACAATTCAACAGCGTCTGCAGAATTGATTGTTTTGCACGAATCGAGCAACTTTCTGGAAGTGAAGAGTTGACATCCTCCTGATGGATGATTCAGAAGAAGCTAATAACGGTTCAATGAATTTGTGGATTATAATGTAAAGTACGAGTTCGAGATACAATAAGTTACTACTTTAATTTAGGGTAAGTCTGGAGAACATTAAATAATCGAACTGGAACACTATTTCTTAAGTCTCTTCAAATTGTTTAATTGCAATAATATAAACTACTTCAGATATTTTTATTTTACATATTTTCGAATATACCAAACTATAATAATTTATAACAAACATGAAAACACTTCAAGTTGACTTTTAAGATTACATATTTACAATAATATCAATCACTCAAGACAAATGCAAGTTAACAAACTTCCAATGCTGTTGTTTTACCAATATCAAATGTCTTACATTAATAGGATTGCCTTTGGATTAAAAGCGTCGTTTGCACGCTTGTGTAACTGTTGTTGGTTAAGTTGTAGAATGAATTTCCTCTATATTTCTTAAACCGAAAGAGGGTTAACTTATATTAACTTCATGTGAGTTCTATAACACTCGAACCTTTCTTATTGATTCTTTCCAAAGCAGAATGAATAACATCTATAAGCTTTCTTACGTCATTCCCATGCCCTAATAATACATTAAGCTTTGGTCTCATTTTGCGATTTCATTCACCTTCTGGGCTTTTCTCGTGTATGGTCGAGATTTAAGGCAATAGCTTACTAGCAATTCAACCCCGTTAAATCTTTTCGGTGCGCTAAGAATTTTGATTTTGTTATCCTTCTAATCAACAGAAGGAGGGATATAAAAGAAAAACTTGGCAAACAGCAGCGAAAGTTTTTTATTCGATGAGCCTCCAAATATAATATAGGAGAATTTCTTTCCGTTTCGTTAAAATGGGGCTTGATGTATACATTAAAAACATACGAAATATATTTTTGTTTTGTGTTCTTGTTTACATAGTAAACAAATATTTCCTTTAAGCTGATGTTGAAGAAGTCAACTATATTTTCCCGTTTGTTAATATATGAAAGAAAATAATTTTGAGTATATTATGATAAACAGATATACGCATGCAGTGGTTATTACTTACAAAATAGAATTTTCCTACCAATACTTATAGAAAGAAAATTTAACATGGAAGTTTCTCTGTTGACATTATGATAATGATATTTTTTGTTTTTTTACGCTTACGATTAATAATAGCTGCGTTTTTTCCTATTTGAAAAAATGAAAAAGCGCTAGTATAAGAGTAGACTTTTAATAAAATAGTAATTCGCTTAAACTTTATAAACATACCTTCAATTTCACAATAACTTTTCACTCCAGAAAATTACATTTTTCCATCAGGATATTAATATCTTAAACATTTCAATTTCTTTAAGTCTTCGCGTTGTCTGTTAATGGAATTAAAGTATACTATAGTAATCAAGAATTTTATATCAGCCTTCTTTTATGTAAATGTAATTTCTTTAATGTTGTAAATTAGAAAAAAAAAGAGAATTTTCTTATCCAAGATTTTTATCGCCTCTGACCTGCCAGTTAATTCTTTCTTACAGTGCAAGTAATGTACAAGTATCATTACTCCAACAGTTGGCATGTAGAAATCTGGATTTCCTGCGTAACAGAGAGATTAATCAATAAATTTTTGAATGTTTAGGTTATCAGATTGTATCGATATAGAAATTTTTTATCAATTATTGTACTACATTAGTATAGGACTTGCCCTCTTATTGCCTCCTGTTTATTATGCAGTCTACTAAAGGGTTTTCCAATAAGAGGTGTTATTTTGAATAGCCCGCTATTTCAGTAGATGTCACTTTTGAAGCTATCATTTTTTGACATTTGACAAGTAGAAACTACGCCATTAATAAATATGGAACGATACACGCTTCAACAACGCATTGAAATTATTAAAATTCACTATAAAAATGGTGAAAATTTGGCAGAGACGGTTCGTAAAACTCGAACATTTTTGGGTCACCGTGAAGCACCTTGTCGGACCGCAATACAGAAATTGGTGAAAAAATTCGAGCTCTTGGGACAAGTTAGTGATGTGAAGAATAAAACCCGTGCACGTCGCTCAAGAACAGCCGAGAATATTGCTGTTGTAGCCGAAAGTGTTAAAGAAAACCCAGGTTTGTCCATTCCTCGTCGTTCTTTGGAATTAGCCATTCCACAAACGTCATTACACCGTATTTTGCATAAAGATTTGGGTCTTAAGGCTTATAAAGTCCAGTTAACACAAGAACTCAAGCCGGCCGATCATCAACAACGTCGTGTCTTTGCTGATTGGGTCGTTGAAATGCATGAAAATGATCCAGAATTCCATCGAAAAATCATCTTGAGTGATGAGGCCCATTTCCACCTCGGTGGCTTCGTCAACAAGCAAAATTGTCGGATCTGGGCCTCAGAAAATCCAAGAGTTATTATTGAAAAGTTTCTCTATCCTCAACGTGTGACTGTTTGGTGCGGTTCATGGTCCGGCGGAGTCATTGGACCTTACTTTTTCGAAAATGAGGCTGGAGCAACAGTTACGGTGACTGGATTGCGCTATCGAGAGATGATTAACGATTTTTTATGGCCGGAATTGGATGGTATTGATCTGGACAACGTTTACTTTCAACAAGACGGCGCTACGTGCCACACAAGCAACGAAACCATTGATCTTTTACGGAAAAAGTTTCCGGACCGTGTTATCTCTCGAAGAGGTGATCACAATTGGCCACCGAGATCTTGTGATTTAACACCTTGCGACCTCTTTCTTTGGGGCCACGTGAAAGAGAAGGTCTACGCCAACAGCCCAGCGTCGATTCAAGACCTCAAAGATGGAATTCGTGAGGCTATCGAGGACATAGGGCAGCCACTTTGCGATTTGGTTATGGAAAATTTCATGAAAAGGATATTGTCCTGTAAGCGTGGTCGTGGTGGTCATTTGCCTGATGTTATTTTCCACTATTAACGGCATACCTTCCTCTTTATAATGAAATAAACATCCGATCATTTATATTAAAAAATGGCACTTTTCTTTGAATATCAAAATAACACCTCTTATTGGAAAACCCTTTATCTCATAAAATTCATTCAGTTTCAACCAATGGAAAGACTAATTAATAATAAGAGAAATTAAAAATGTTAGTTAATTGAAAAGCATATTAAGATTGAAATTACATTTGATCAAATATTTATTTTGTAACTAGTAGCTATCTATCACTTTTCACAATTATTGAAATGTGTATTTGCTACACTCTTGTTATTTAAATAGATATCAACATTTATTCAAAACATTGGCAATGCTTCCAATTTTCTATTAATCATATTTGTTTTATAGATTCATGTACAACAGTAATGAAATTCCATTTAATTAAATTAATGGGAATAGTCATATATCACGTTTACTGAATTCGATAAAATTTAGTGGTTTGTGTTTTGTGATGCAAATTAATACGTAACATATATATTTCAATTAACACAGTTGGTGCCCAAAATTTCACTTGGCTAGTTATCTGGTAGCCTTAGGGTGGATAAAAGATTCCACACATATAAACACATAAGAGCAAAGATTAGTTAATAAATAAATACAATAAAATACTACAACCTTCATTCCTTTTTATTTTTACATTGCTCCCAGTACTTTCGTATTACGTTTATTTCTCGTTGAAAGTTTGAATTATTTTAGAACAATTACAATCAGAAAAACAACATTTAAACCAGGGCAGAAGTGAAAGAAATTTTAAATTCCAACTAAATGTAAATTACTTTTCGGAAGAACTGAAAATAAATTTTGGTACAAGTATGCCTAGGGTTCTTCTTTTATGATGAGGTTGATCACGCTGCATTCACTACCACGACTGCCTTTTTGTCTTTTCCTCGGACTGGCTCTCCAGTAAGGGTTGAGTTTCGCTAGAACACAATCGTTGAATGGGGTTGACTCTTTTATCTATCCAGATATCTTCTCTGGATGAAGAAGGTTTTTCTCTTCGTAAGTACCGGTATCGTCAAGGTAACTTTTCTATCAATTTTTTTGTAGAAGTTGAATTTTACCATCTTTCCAATTTAGTGCGTTCTTTAGCAGCTATATATTCACCCTATACAGATGTCAGCTACTTCAAGTCCGACCATTCTTTGTCAAAAGAATTTGCATCTCGCTTTTCTATTTCCATTTTTAATTGCTGGACAGTAAATGCTCTCCTTGAAATCTCTCAAATTGAGGGTCCCAGCTTTTTTCTCTTAGAATTATCCAGTCTGCGGTAGGGTATTGGTTGTTTGTGTATGATATGTGTGAACGATGTAACGGTTTAACATATGTAGATAACGTCGATAACGTATACGTGTATAGCAAAAAAGATCGGTCGGAAGTGTAGCTGTAGGCGATGTCGGTATCTATATAATTATGTGTAAATAGTTAAACATTTGGTTTCAGCTTATTCCTCAATCTACTTTCGCAGTCGAATTGTTATTTGAAAACAGAATACAAACCGTATATACGGACTGTGTACCAACTTTAGAAGCAGAATGCAAACTATGCTTAATATATTTGAGTACGCTAGTTATATAGTCGGTGCAACTAAGATGGGCTTGCACTTCCACAGATGACTTGATGGACCAGTCACGATGCTTATTATTCACGCGGATTACTTTTTAAGTAAATACAAATAAACAAACTAAAGATTGTGGGATAATTGGCAGGCGCTAGGTTCTTTTCTACATGAAACATCTCTTAAGGCTAACAAGTAGACTTATTTTAAGTTGTGATATTTTGCATTTTATTTTACATCAAGATCAAAACTCTAGACTACAGAAATCGAGACTTTTGTCATGATGACTTAGCCAATCATAATACTGCAGAGAATTTTCGAAACTAGAAGAAAGCATTTATACAACTTTACAGAAGATTGGTATTTCATTTTATAATGTTAGACCAAAAGAATATGAAGCTAAAACAATGTACCTATTTTATAAAGTGCATTGAATCTGCGAATCATACCAGTGTATAGTTATTAACAAGTAAGCCAACTCTTTAAAAATCTTTTGTTTTTTTTCAAACGCCGACCGATGACCAACTATATAATAGTTAGGTGATAATACGTATATGTTCGAACAGATGTCGCTACCTCTACTCATTTGGCGTGCTTGTGCGATCGACCTGACATCTATTATAGATACGCAGAAATACCATCCAACATCGACGTTTTGTTTTCGAACTAGTTTCCTGCTTTCTTGAGAGTTGGTTTACTTGTTAATAAAGCTTTGATATACTGTAACCACAGTATATACAGTAATACCCCGAACTTACGCGACAGGTGGGACCAAGCGATAACCGTGTAAGTTTTATTCGCGTAAATTGTAGTACAATTTTCCATATAAATACATACAAATTATATTTAATTGGGACCGTAGACTGAAGAAACCAATAATTTAAAAGAGAAATGTGTAATAAAATTTTAGATAATACAACAAACTATATTATTATGAATTGCAAAAACATAAACCGAAGTTATTTTGACGTAGAAGGCTTCATAAAATCTAACAAAGTCGTCTGACGGATCAAAGATTTTTTCTTCTCACGCAAAATTTCTTCGTTGGAGTCTATGTTTTCCAAAATTTGTAACCCTTTTTCAATTGAACTGAGGCTTTCTGACAACAAAAGACGAATCGACGAGAAAATTTAAAAACCGCGTATTTACGAATTAGCGTAAGTGGGGGTAGCGTAAATCGAGGTATTACTGTATATACATTCAGTAGTGACAACTAGCTACCTCCACCTTGACAATAGTTTTCTGGTACGCCAGCGGTCCTTCATAAAATCTTCGTTAAATGGCGGTACGTTTTTATCGTTTTTACCTTTGTTTACAAAATTAAAGAATACATTCTTTCTAATTTGTATTTGTTTATGGTGTGTTGATCGTCTTTTACTTGCAAGTGATTATAGTTGCATTATAAGTAAGTATACAACATTCAAAGTTTTTCTTTAATAGCAAAATGTGCTTTGTTTTCAGCTATTTGAGGTTAAGTTCTATTGTAAAATTTCGACTTCATAAAACAAGTGCAGCATCTATTAATTAATTTTTTATGAATGCTATGGAATTACCAGGGCAAGAAATTAAACGAAAGCGAGACAAATGCAGCAACATTTGTGCGGTGAAGTTTTGTTCTTACAAGTCAGATTGTGGGGGAATAAGCTAAGTAACTAAGTAGCAGCTTATGTAATACTAATTTTTATTCTAGTTGCAAGCAATGGATCTTGAATTGTGGTTGTGAATATTTGCGTGTAATGCGTTTAAGATTATACTCATCAATGTATCAAGTATGCAACCAACATTTTGAAGATAAATTCTTTAAAAATAAAAATTCTAAAATACTTAGGTTGACAAATTCCAACACTAAATATAGGCAGAGAACATGTAAATATTCTTGATACCATTACCAATGATCCCACAGATACAACTGCATTAGCAACAGGTAACACACTCCTATTTTCATTGTTTATTTGTTATTAATTTTAAAATTGTAGATACAGTACTGATGGTAGAAAAGGACCAACCAAACAGTAGTCTCAGTCTAACCTATCAAGAAAAGTTGCACACAAGTAAGGAAACGGTAGCAACCCAAACATGTCGTACTTTAAATTTTCAAAATTCGCGGAAAAACAAATTACGTAATAAAATACAATCATTACAAGCACGCAACACCATCTTAGAAAAGACAATTGCAAGAAATACAAACAAGAGTAGTATTACGACGAGCACAACTTTAAAGGATTTCAAAGCTCTTTGCAACAAATTCTTACCAGCTGGCTGTGCTGATTTTGTAAAAACACAAGCCGATTTATATAATAAGGGATCATAACAACGTAGATACTCGCGTGAATTTTTACAAATGTGCCTAAAAATATTTTTTGTGGGACCTAAAGCATACAGACATTTGTCATCCATATTTACCATCTAAGCGAATTTTGTACAGGCTTACAGAAAGCAATAAATTTCAGCCTGGCTTGGATAATTCAGATTTTGACAGTCTGAAATTAAAAGTAGCAAGCTTTAAGGAAACAGATAAAAACTGTTGCCTTTGTTTAGATGAAATGGCCCTAAAATCTCATCTATTTTATAATATTGGACAAGATGAGGTTGTAGGTTTGGTTGATCTAGGCAGTGAAAAATTATTTCAGCCTGCATTACATGCATTAATCTTAATGATCAAAGGAATTCACAGTAACTGGAAACAGCCTTTGGCATTTATTTTGCGTATAAAACTTGTGTCTTAGATGATTTATTAAGGATAATTAATTTGACTGTTAATCGTTTAGACAACATTGGTCTAAAAGTAAGAATCTTGATTAACGATTTAGGAAGTAGTAATGTGGATGTTAGTAATTTATTGAATATAATTTCTGAGTGTCCTGTATTTATAAGTGGTGGCAAAGAAGGAGTTTACATGTTTGACACCGTTCATTTAATTAAAGCCGCTAGAAATATGTTAATTTTGAATGTGTTTTGCTTTAACAATGAAGTTACATCACGGGACCATATTGTCTTCTTTTATAATAAGGATAAAAATTAAATAAATTAGCAGCAAAATTAACTGATGCACATGTACATCATTCTCCACCAAAAAGAATGAAAATATATTTGGCAACTCAAGTCTTAAGTGCTACTGTTGCAGCTGCTATGGGGACTTACGTTAGTTTAAATGAACTTCCTCGAGAGTTGAATTTATTGAACATTTTGATAGACTTTTTGATATTTTAAATTTAATAAAAACTAAAAATGCTAAAGAATTTAAGAGGGCATTTAAAAGACTTGATTACCAAATAAATTTTCTGCATGAAATAAATATTTTTTTTAAAAAATCTGAAAATATATCATACAAAAGGCACAGAGATTACACATCGTGTTAAATGCATTCGAAGATGGAGTGCATCTATTAATGCAGTGATTCATGTATGGCTTCAAACCTTAAATCCTTGTGGATTTACTTTTTGTTAACCCAAAGGCTGTGCCAAGATGCTCTGGAAAATTTAATTGGGACAATTCCTCAACAGTAAATCCCACTTGCATACAGTTTCAAAATGCATTTAGCAAATTGTTTAGTATTACCAATTTTAATAGTTCTGGCTCGGAAAACTTTAGCCCAGATTTAGGACAAGTGTTAATGTTAGAAATTAGTAAAGTAAATAGGTATGATGACAATGATAAACAGGCATACCAAAACTCTGTTTCTATTGATAATCCAAATTATAAACTACATGACATAGATACTGCCGAAAAAAATTCAATACGCTACATGTGTGGTTATCTTATTAAAAAGTGTTTGTCTATTCACAATTGTTACATATGTCAGAACTATGAAACTGATCATGTGAATTTAGATAAAACTTCATTTTATTCACATTATAGAGCATATAAAAATAAAAATGCTGATACATTTGGTAATTTGTGTATGCCAACTGACAATTTTTTTAATTATATTTGCAAATTGGAAAAGATTTTTGTAGACCACATTAGTTCTTCAAAAACATTGCTTAACACAATTGTACTGCTTTACTCTTCTGTAAGCTTTGAACATTCATGTAATGACTTTGCTCATAATTATTTGATAAAACTGTATGCCTAAATGCGATTATACTACTGCTTGAAATTCATCAACAGAAGTTTCAAAGTGACCAATTCTAAAGGTGAAAGAATTAATCGAAAACAAATTATTTGGCAGCATCTATAGTTTTAAGTATTAGAGCATTAGAGATTTTCTAATTAGTATAACTGTAGTTCTTAAGAATATAATTTTTTTGTAATTTTTTCTTTTTGTTGCAATAAATTATTTTTTATTTTATTAATATTGTATTCATGTTTCAACTGTAATGGTTACTTTGAAATTATTTTGTTTTAATTTGAAATTTAAAAGCTGTAGTGTAGCTTCTCGTCTTGTGGATTGAAATTTTAAAATCAGTTAAAAGAATTGGTAGTGCCATCTGTACGATTTATTTTGAAGGACCGCCGACGACTTTCCATTTTTTGCTATATGAACTTCAAAGGCGCCGACAGCAGCTGTCTCTACTGAATGTGTATATATACTGTGCTGTACCGAAAAGACGTAATAGATGATCTTTCACAGTCTTAACGATATTCAAAGTAAGAAAATGCAGTAACTACGAGGGCGGTTCAGTAAGTACCCGTGTTTGAGGACAGAAGGCGTTCCTGAGGGAAGTTGGTGTTATCATCGTGTGCTGCCATCTATCAAACGACGGTATAACAAATTGCAGACTGATTGATAGGTTAGTTTGGATTTGACATCCATTTGAGTAAGACGTGTTTCGTGATTATGGCTAAGATGGAAAAAGAGCAGTATCGTTCGGTAATTCGCTTTCTGTTTTTCAATGGGAAAAAATGCGAGGAGATAAAAGCAAAGTTGGATGCTGTTTATGGGGACACTTCGCCATCTATGATCACAGTTAGATATTGGTTCAACGAATTTAAACGTGGGCGAACATCCGTTTTTGATGAGGAGCAACCAGGACGCCCGGCAGACGTGGTTACCGAGGAAATCATTCAAAAAGTCCACGACATGATTCTCGCTGATCGACGAACGAAAGTGCGTGAAGTAGCAGAGGCCGTAGGTGTGTCGACCGGAACGGCAATTAATATTTTACATGATAAGTTGGCAATGAAAAAATTGTCGGCGCGATGGGTGCCGCGATTGCTGACGGTGGACAACAAGCGGACGCGGCTGTTAACTTCGAAGCAGTGTTTGGAGCAATTTAAGCGAAATCCGAAGGAGTTTTTGCGTCGAGTTGTCACCGTTGATAAAACCTGGATTCATCATTACACACCAGAAACTAAGCAACAATCAAAACAATGGATTTCTCCCGGTAAATCTGCTCCAAAGAAGGCGAAGATGGTTCCATCGGCCGGAAAGGTTATGGCGACGATTTTTTGGGATGAGAACGGCGTCATCCTCATGGATTTTTTAGAAAAAGGAAGAACGATCACTGGACAATACTACAGTGTTTTATTAGACAGCTTCGACAAAAAATTGAAGGAGACACGGCCGCATTTGGCGAAAAAGAAGGTGCTGTTTTACCACGATAACGCACCAGCACATTCATCCGGAGTTGTCGCCGCCAAACTGCATGAATTGCGTTATGAATTGCTGCCGCACCCCCCGTATTCACCCGATCTGGCACCCTGCGACTTTTTCTTGTTTCCTAACGTGAAGAAATGGCTCGCGGGAAAAAAATTTAGCTCAAACGAGGAAGTCATCGCCGAGATAGAGGCATATTTTGGAGAGTTCGACAAATCCTATTTTTTGGAGGGGTTAAAAAAATGGCAGGAACGTTGGGAGAAGTGTATATTTCTAAAAGGAGACTATGTTGAAAAATAAAAAAAAATTTTTGAAAAAATTGTGTCTACATTTCTAACACGGGTACTTATTGAACCGCCCTCGTAAAGCTCTATAAACCAGCTGCAGTAACCCATAACACGTTCGTTAATGGGAAATCTTTTCATTTAGCTTTTGGTTCTCCAATTCTATCAAGCATATGCATCAAAATACTTGGTATTTATTTGTCGTGTCAATGCATCGCACAAGTATGTTTCATTGTCAGCATAAAAAGGAGATTGTTAGTAATGTTTGTGCAGATCTTTTCAACAGTTAAAATAAGACAACTAACTCGTATAACCAATCATTCTACTCTTTTTAAGAAAAAGTCTGTACAAGAGCACAAATTAGTGAGATTTGGATATTTTATTCACACATCAATTATTCTTCTAAATCTATAAAGGACAATTTAATAGAAATTTATGCATGATAAAAAGATGAAGTTAGAATGTCAGAAGACGGATTAATTTAGTTCAGTTTGTTTTCTAAGATTACATGTAGTACATTGATTTTCATACTACTGCGCTTATGGGGATTTTGTAAAAAAAAGAAAGCTCTTGTTCAGATTTACTTGATAACAAAATTTTCCTTTTCAACTATCTGATAAATCTGACAAGCTGATAAATCTGTATGCTAATAAGCAGTGCGAAAATGAAATTATTTTGTTCCCTTCCTCTTGCATTACACTAAATCATGTACAACTTACAGATAATATTAATATAACAAAGGAAATATGAATAAAAACAGCAACAGAAAGAAAACATTTTAGTTATATTTATGAGATAAGCTCTTGAAAGACTGTGTTTACTTGGAGCTTTGCAAAAACTGTATTATTCTATTTTTGTTAAATTAACATGAGAATAGACAGTTTCGCTACAGAACCGTTTAGTTACACAGAACATTGTTAAATTAAGTTTCATGCATTAAATATAATTAGGATGCGTAAGCATAAAAACATCCAGTAAATGTATTATGTAGTAACCTCGCAAGCTCTATTTCAGTTTAATCAAGGTTCTTCTGATGAGTGATTTTTTAGGGCTCATAAGTGTAACTGTTAACATGAAGAACGTTCTATTATCCACTACTTACTATGGTTGTATTTATTCCAAACTTTTTTCAAATTGTAAATAACATTACTATTTTCAAAGTTCCTGTGCCGGAATAAAATACGTTATACATACTATAGGGTTTTCCAATAAGAGGTGTTATTTTGATATTCAAAGAAAAGTGCCATTTTTTAATATAAATGATCGGATGTTTATTTCATTATAAAGAGGAAGGTATGCCGTTAATAGTGGAAAATAACATCAGGCAAATGACCACCACGACCACGCTTACAGGACAATATCCTTTTCATGAAATTTTCCATAACCAAATCGCAAAGTGGCTGCCCTATGTCCTCGATAGCCTCACGAATTCCATCTTTGAGGTCTTGAATCGACGCTGGGCTGTTGGCGTAGACCTTCTCTTTCACGTGGCCCCAAAGAAAGAAGTCGCAAGGTGTTAAATCACAAGATCTCGGTGGCCAATTGTGATCACCTCTTCGAGAGATAACACGGTCCGGAAACTTTTTCCGTAAAAGATCAATGGTTTCGTTGCTTGTGTGACACGTAGCGCCGTCTTGTTGAAAGTAAACGTTGTCCAGATCAATACCATCCAATTCCGGCCATAAAAAATCGTTAATCATCTCTCGATAGCGCAATCCAGTCACCGTAACTGTTGCTCCAGCCTCATTTTCGAAAAAGTAAGGTCCAATGACTCCGCCGGACCATAAACCGCACCAAACAGTCACACGTTGAGGATAGAGGGACTTTTCAACAATAACTTTTGGATTTTCTGAGCCCCAGATCCGACAATTTTGCTTGTTGACGAAGCCACCGAGGTGGAAATGGGCCTCATCACTCAAGATGATTTTTCGATGGAATTCTGGATCATTTTCATGCATTTCAACGACCCAATCAGCAAAGACACGACGTTGTTGATGATCGGCCGGCTTGAGTTCTTGTGTTAACTGGACTTTATAAGCCTTAAGACCCAAATCTTTATGCAAAATACGGTGTAATGACGTTTGTGGAATGGCTAATTCCAAAGAACGACGAGGAATGGACAAACCTGGGTTTTCTTTAACACTTTCGGCTACAACAGCAATATTCTCGGCTGTTCTTGAGCGACGTGCACGGGTTTTATTCTTCACATCACTAACTTGTCCCAAGAGCTCGAATTTTTTCACCAATTTCTGTATTGCGGTCCGACAAGGTGCTTCACGGTGACCCAAAAAATGTTCGAGTTTTACGAACCGTCTCTGCCAAATTTTCACCATTTTTATAGTGAATTTTAATAATTTCAATGCGTTGTTGAAGCGTGTATCGTTCCATATTTATTAATGGCGTAGTTTCTACTTGTCAAATGTCAAAAAATGATAGCTTCAAAAGTGACATCTACCGAAATAGCGGGCTATTCAAAATAACACCTCTTATTGGAAAACCCTTTATATAGAGTAGTAAGAACAATTTGGTAAAATCCTTTTGAAATGTCAATAGTAACCAGCAGAAACCGTAAAACTATTTCATTTAAGAATATTAATATAAATGAGCTAGAATAATATTAAAGCTATATAATCGTTGCCATCTAAACGATAGTCGTATGCTGATTTATTCTTTGAAGGAACGCAGAAGATTACTCTTAAGATTCACTTTCAAGTTTTAATTCCCTTTATGAATGAGATTTACGGTGTGCCAGTTCTCATAGTTAGTCATAGACTTGACTTAAAGTAATTATACGCGTCCGCTATTTTATTGCTCTGGCTCTGTAGAATTCCTGCACTAAATCGATAAAAGCAGCTTTTAATTAAATCACAGTACTAGAGATACTCTTGTGTTCGTCACAATCAAAGCCATGCATTACTAAAATGCCACACGAGTATTAGATGCATTTTAAAATTAGGAGTTACCGTAGTAATTGAATTTACGAATTCAGAGTTTATTTTCATTTGGGAAATTTCTCTCCTATCGTTGATACATTTTCCTTTACACGTTCTGTTGTTCTCAGAAAAAGACGTAACGCTGAGAAGGGTAGAAAATATATCACGATTTAGCTAACAAAACCTTATTTTAGTGACTTCCCTGCTCACTACTTTTAATAATTGAAGTTCTTTAGAAATAAAATATCTCAGTATTAAGAATTAAATCAGGTCGAGTTAAGTTGGGACGATGCAACGATACACTAGGCTCAAATGTTTGTTTCCAGTCAAATATCATCTGTAATTTATTAACAAGAACCATAAAGGAAAAAAGGAACATTTTCACAAAAGTGCCATTCTGATACAGCTTCATTTCTCGACGTAATCAGTTATTTATGGCGTTTTTAAATTCAACACGCTCATAAATGTTATAACGATTTTCGGGTTAGCTTCATCAGCTTCAACATTATCGCTAATGGGTTAGGCTTCGTTGTACGAAGGTTGTTTTATTGAACTAATTCATGATTGATTATGATCATGATTATTACCGTGTTCGTATGCCTATCAAATTTTCAACAAAGCACTTAAACTTATGACGTTACGTACTAACACGTATATTTTTAAGCAGAAAACCGAAAGTGTATCAAATACGTTAAAATAAAATACGTACAAGAGACGTTTGGGTATATTTACATAGCTGCAAGAAAAATAAAATATGAGATACATCAGATACGTCAAAACACGATCAGAAACATATTATTGAACACTTTCTATTCCGAAATACATAAATAAATTTTAAAGATTGCACATAAATTTTTCTTTTGATGTATAATCGAAGTCAGCCAAGATGTTTATTTATTCTCTTTAGTCAACCATAAATAATAGTGGTATGGATAAAAAGAGAGACAAATTGAATAACAAAAGTGAAATTACAAGGTTAACTGAAAGTATTTACGTGTAGTTTATTTTATCAAAATAACCCAACTACATTACAAGACTTGTGTCTGAAATATCGAGTACGTATCTACTACCAACTATTGCTACCACAGAACAGCTGCGCACAATTTATTGAATTCTCACGAACATTTATCACATCCCTTGTTCTGAAACACAGTAAAAGCTTTGGAAAAAGTGTTTCCTTCCGTTATCCTTACTGACAGAGAGAGTCATTGCTTTTATCCTGAAGACAATATCTTTAATTGGCAATTAAGTATAGACATTTATTTGAAGTGCAAAATAGGAGACGGCTTGCATGATTTAAAAGCTATGTATATACATGAGACAATAAAGGAACATTTCTAAACTTTGAAATGCTAATAACGTACAAGGGGTTTATTAACTATTCTATATTTGTAACATCAAGCAAATAGTTCTGCAACGAAATTTTGTGAAGTACAGGGAAACTTTGAACTTGGTGCCCACTCAACAAACAGAAACTTTAATAAACTTGTTTCCAGCCAAATGTCACAACTGTATGTAGAATAAATTCTACATACACCACAAAATAAATTAATTAGTAACATCTACAATACATACGTACGTACAGTTGTACTTTAAATTTTTCTAGATAATTAAAAATCAAAAGTATTGCAGAGCACTTTTTATTCACTACAAGATGTTAATCTGAATTCTCAAAGTAAATCTTTAGATTTTATTTTACCGGCCCAAAAAATTTAATACTTACCAGTACTGATGTAATTGGTCTACATGATTTAATAATATTCTTGTGCGCTAATCTTGCACATTCTATGTGGTTTGTTGGTAAAAGTGATTTTTTACCTTACCCCAGGAAAAAAGATTTAACGAAATGGGATCAGAACAGCAAGGAGACCAAACATAATTAAAGTCAGCATTTTCATAACATCCTACATTAAATCGAAAATGGTTAAGTGCATCATCATTTTAAAACCATAGCTTTTGTGTGATAACACATGGGCTGAAAAGTCCCAGGCCTAACAAATAGATGGCGCTAGTTCTATTTCATTCACCACTTCTTCAGTGAGTACTAACCTTCAAAAGACAGCTGTTAAAATTTCATGATATTCTATTCATTATTTTGTGAGTTATTGTGCTAAGAGTGACGCTACTTTTGTTATTTTCAAAACAATGGATCAAAAACAATTTCGTGTTTTAATTTTACACTGCTTCTTGATGGGAAAAAATACCGTTCAAGCGAAGCAATGGCTTGAAAAGTGTTATGGGGACTCCGCTCCATCAGAAACAACAATAAAACGTTGGTTTGCTGACTTCAAACGTGGTCGTAGAGACACCGATGATGCAGAACGCAGTGGACGTCCAAATGAGGCGGTAACACCAGAAAACATCAAACAAATCCACAAAATCGTTTTGAATGATCGAAAAGTAAAGTTGCGTGAGTTAGCTGACATTGTAAAGATATCAAAAGAACGTGTTGGCTTTATATTGCATGAGCATTTGACTATGAGAAAGCTCTGCTCAAAGTGGGTGCCGCGTTTGCTCACTGTTCACCAAAAACAAGAACGTGTTGATGTTTCTGAGCAGTGTTTGGCCATGTTTAAACGTAACAAACCGGAATTTTTGCGTCGATATGTGACAATGGATGAAACATGGATCCATCACTTCACTCCGGAATCAAAACGATCGTCATCTGAGTGGACAGCAACTGGTGAACCTCGTCCAAAGCGACCGAAAGCACAACAATCGGCTGGAAAGGTTATGGCCTCGGTATTTTGGGATGTGCGTGGTGTAATATTCATCGACTATCTTGAGAAGGGAAATACCATCAACAGTGAATATTATATAGCGTTATTGGAGCGTTTGAAGGCCGAAATTGCAAAGAAACGACCGCATATGGCAAAGAAAAAAATTTTGTTTCATCAAGACAACGCACCGTGTCACAAGTCAATCAAAACAATGGCAAAACTACATGAACTGAACTTCGCATTGCTCCCACATCCACCGTATTCGCCAGATTTGGCTCCCAGCGACTACTGGCTGTTCGCCGACCTAAAAAAAATGCTTGCCGGTAAGAAATCTCGCTCGAATGAAGAGGTTATCGCTGAAACTGAGTCCTATTTTGAGGCAAAAGATAAATCGTTCTACAAAAGTAGTATTGAAATGTTAGAACGGCGCTGGAATGATTGCGTTGTTCTTGATGGAAATTACGTTGATGAATAAAGCTAATTTTGAACAAAAAAAAAACCGTGTTTTCTTTGTTAGGCCTGGGACTTTTCAGCCCATGTGTTATTTAGAAAAACTTCCTTATTAATGGCCTTCAAAGAAATCTTTGAAAATTGATCTGATCCAGAACCTTCTTGGGTACAATATATGGAAGTTATGATAGTGCTTTAAATATTGCAGACAAAACTTTTACTAATTCCCTTGGTTCCTGTGACTGCCCTTTGACTTGTATGAGGATTTTATATTATCAGATTGGTAAATGCTGCTTCTGTGTATTAATAGGAGACGTGTCACTTCTACATCTAATCAAGGATTATTTACAAGTATAATATAAAATATGCTGAGGACGAATATTTCAAACGTCTCAAAAAGGATCACCTACTCAATTTCTATGAATGAGAAATCTTAGGCGCAAAAGAATGTAGGAGAAAACTAGTTTCTAGAAATTTAGTCGATTTTTCTACTGTTACTAAATATTTTTCTTTTGAACATTTTTTGGAGCTTTCTTCTCTACGTACCCCTATAGAATTTAAATATGTATACTTGTCATCTACTATTTAAACAAGCCCTATCCTCCATTCTGTAACTTGTAACAGCGTTGTTATATAGTGATAGCTGTTACTTAACATACGAGGTGTGTGAGAAAAGTAATGAGACTGGCAACACTGCGGGAGATCTGGCAACGTTGTGTCTACCGGCCTGTGCTAATCCGGTTTGTTTATCGCTTCCGCTTCCTCAGTCTGAGTTACAACTCCGTACAGCTAACACATTATTTTTGACAGCGCCATCAGTGAAGTTGTGTTTTTGTTGTGTGTTACAGAAATGGAGCATCGGAATTAAGAGAAACGTTGTGCAATAAAGTTTTGTGTTAAACTTGGTGAATCCGCGAGTGTGACTTTTGAAAAGTTGAAACAGGTCTATGGAGAACTGTGCTTATCAAGAGCACAAGTTTTCCGCTGGCACAAATCATTTTTGGACGGCCGAGAACACGTTGAAGATGAACCTCGCTCAGGGAGACCTTCAACTTCAAAAACTGACGAAAACGTTGAACGTGTGAGGGCTCTTGTGAGATCAGACCGTCGTTTAACAAGAGCTTGATGAGTGAACAGTTAAATTTAAACACTTTCACCGTGCATCAAATTTTGACAGACATCATGACAATGCTCCGTGTCACACAGCAATTTCCATCAGTGAATTTCTGACCTCAAAACGCATTACTGTTGTTCCTCATCCCCCCTATTCACCTGATTTGAGTCCTTGTGACTTTTTCCTTTTCCCGAAATTGAAACATGTCCTAAAAGGACGTCATTTTGGAACTCTGGAGAACATTCAAAAGACTGTGACCTACCAGTTAAAAGCCATACCAGTTGAAGACTTCCAGCGCTGCTACCAAGAGTGGGAACAACGACTCCACCGGTGTATATCTGCCCAAGGGAACTACTTTGAAGGGGATAACATTGTTGTTTGAAAAAAATAAAAACTTTGGTTAGTATGAAATCAGTCTCATTACTTTTCTCACATACCTCGTATGAGGGGTCTGCCCACAATTCAGTTCACATTTACTATATTAAAATGAGTCGATCTCTGGCATTTTCTTTAGATGATATTAGTTAAATAAGAGGAGTAATATTTATCTTCTGTTCGATTGCAGAAATGCATGTTAGAGATTTGTACCTATCCAAGAACACTCTTTCTACAACTAAGTTTTCAAAACGTTTATTTTGAACACCAATATTAATTAATATTATATTGTTTAGGAAATACAAACTTAAAACGATAAGAACACCATAATTTACTGTATGCAGAAAAAATCATTTTATTAACATGGGCAGTAAAGTTTAGACTGGAATCAAATATTAGTCCTAAATTATAACTTTCTTTGATTAACTGTAAAGCAATTCCGTCAACTAAGATTTGACCAACCAAGATATTATTCAGTTTTGAAGTATGTGCCTAGTATTAGAACACAAGATTCACTCAAATTAATAGTGAGAGCATTATCTTTTGTCCATTTCCTTAAGTTATTTAGGTCTTTATTGATCAATGAAACAGCATTTTTCCAGAGATTGAAATCAAAAGAATAGTAATAAAAGAATAATAAATCTGAGTGTCATCAGCATACCAGTGTATAGAACGAGATTTTAGCATGGAATAGATCAAAGATGTATAAATTAAAAAGAAGTGGCCCTAATACTGACCCTTGAGTACACCTCTTTGTATCTGAAGATACATTTGATCTATAAAGTAAAATGCTTTACTTAGGTTAATTACTGCTAGTAAAGTGACGTAAGGGTGGCAGTACGGTAGAGAGGCAAGAGATGCGGCCCAGCGATAATGCGAGTTAAGCAACGCTAGCCGTGGTCAAAAGTTGAATGGGTGGCTCTCCACGGGTCCTCCTCCTCGACACCTAGCGGAAAAAGAAGGTAATGATAATGAATCAATGAATCAAAGTGACGTAAGTCTTATCCACGGATCTAACAGTATCATCAACCAAATCAATAAGTACTGCGGTAGTACTATATAGCGTTTACGGAATCCAGATTGTCTAGTAGGAAGTAGATTATGAGTGGTAGAATAATCAATAAGTTAAGAGTACACAGCTTTTTCAGCTATCTTCGACAAAGTAGATAGAGTACTTATCAGTCAAAGATCACTTATGGATTTCGGAGAAATCTTTTTACAAATAGGTCGAATAAACGCATGTTTCTAGATTGACGGTATGCACCATTTACAAGAGAGCAATTTATTAAATATGTTAGGGCTGTGCTACAAAAATTCAGACATTTTTTAATCATTATTAGTGATACTTCATCAGCACCGTAAGCATCAGACTTAACAGGCAAAACAGCTTTTATAAAATCGGCTTCGGTAATCGAATTAAACTTAAACAGAGTTGTAACAGACTGGCTACGATTTTTAGAAAAGGAACGAATTTTTTGTGAATCAGCTAAAACATTATTTGCTGAATTAGAAAAAAACAGCTAATCATTCATTTGTGCAGTATTTCAAGAATTTCAATGTTTTTCCAAAGCGTACAAGGATTGTGTAAATTAGTACGTAATCCATGCTCTATATATGCTTTCTTTTCTCTGCGACTACAAGTTGTAGTAAAATTTCTTAATTGTTCTTAATTGCCAATTTGAATTGGAGTAAGCAGAAGTACAGTTGCTTGTTAGAAATTGTTTATATTTGGAAAAAGCATTATTCCTTAAACCTATCATAATAGGTACATTTTGGGTTATCCATGGTTAGTATTTTTTAGTTAATTTTTATTTAAGGAGGGGGCCAAATTTATTAAATGTATCACTTATACAGTTATTAAAATAATTAGTTCTATCTTCAACGTTATCAATAGACTATACCCTATTGTATTTCACCTAATCTTTCTTTAAATATTTGTTTTGCTATAATCTTTTAATAATTTATTTTTATGAAATTTACAAATTGTCACACCTATTGGCCAAAAGTCAGGATTTAAAAGCTTTAATAGTAATCAGAATTTATTTCAATTTTGAAAGGATATTGGTCTGAATATTTTGAATTCAGTCGAAACAATTTTAGATTGAGTACACCATTATTATCATGTTTAACTTTATTTTCGATATATTCAGATATTTTCTTTTCATTCACATTTGGATTAACGTGTGTTAAATAAAGGTAAGACATTCTTACCTTTGGTGCTACTGCTATGACATCATCTTGAATGATGTTACTAGCATGATTTTCTAATAATTTATCAACAAGAAGTAAATCTTGAGTTTGTTCTTTATCCGTATATTCATCATGTTAATAGTTAATATAGGTTTATTGTAGATTTTTCTAGATGGCTTTTTGTTGTTGTTTGCTTTATAGTTTATTGTTTTTGCTTCTTTTAATTTTATCCAATTTAAGATTCTTAGATTTTATCCCCTCTTTTAAATGTTTTATAATTTCCATCTTTTTTATTCCAAGATCTCGAATAAGTATTGTGTTTTTCCTACAATTATCTCTTTTTCTTATTGTTATTGATCCTGTTCCATCAGATGGTATGTCATTAAGAATTTGTTCTCAATAAAAACGAATACAACAACATAATTTATCTTCAATACGAGGCTTGTCTTTTGGCGTATTATTTGGATTTAGTTGACTTAATTACAAGATTGTATATAGCCTCCACATTACTTAGAGTGTCATCTATTTCTAGTTTACTTTGTAGATTAACTAGCAGAACAAACAGAAATATGAAAAGAATAACAAAATAAGACAAAAATGACAAATAACATCACTTATATACAATTAGTACTTGTGAATCTTACAAGATTTGTATAAAAATGATAGTCGTTGAGACAAGGGGAAAGAAGATAGTAGATACGAATAGAGAGATCGATAGATTTTAGAGATACTTTCATCATATACGGCTCTCCATATTCTTACAATAGGTCGCAGAATAGTGGGTTATAAAACTAAAAGAATCGCGTAGACAAAAATCTCGAAGAATAGTACTAGAATAGCAACATAGAAATGTGAATTTCGGTCGTGAAAAAACGAGATGACCTAACAAGAAAACTGTTTCTATGTAGTTTGAAACAAGCTAGTGAAATAACTAAGTGACAATATAAATTGCAGAAGACATTTACCATCAACCTCTATTGTGCCTGTGTACTACATTAGCAATAACTACTAAGTAATATTGATAATCAATAGTATAACTCGGCATTCCTTAACATGGATGTGAAGAGACTCTTATCTAGATGGCTTGATCTTGACTATTTCATACTATCAAATGGAAATAAAATAAAAGATTTAAGTTAGAGACCTATGAACATTTTTGTCTGATTTCTATTGTAGTAGAGCTTTCTTTAAGATTTACGCTTTCTATGAGTTACCTTTAGGCTCTTCGTCACGACCACTTGCACCTTCTTCGATCTTTCATGAATATTTTTTGTTGTTTCATTGTTCTAATATAAGAAGTTATACTCATTTTATTCTTGATTGGAGATGCCAACTTAGAATCAAAACAGGAAATTTAAAATAGTTAGCCTTTAAAAAATTTTTGTTTTGTTTTTAATAAGCCTTGAGTATAAGAAATGTAATATCATTTAAAGTAATCTTGGAAACATCCAAGTGATTTAGGAAAAGAGTATTGGAGTTTGAAAATGTTGCTGTCCTCAGAATTTCCCGTTTGTCTTTTTTGAAGCAAGACCTACACAAAAGGAGATTTTCAGATCTTACAATGCCATGTAGTAAGACTTGACAATAAACACACAGTTTGCTTTGCAGAAGAATATTGCATACAACTGAAGAAAGAAAATGAAAGAGTCTCTTCAATAAAAAAAAAAAGATAAAATAACTAGAAGTAACAACAGTTATGGTTAGTGTGTTTTAAGCTTAGTAGCATAGATATTGAACTATCCATCCTCCGGCCTCTGAAAAAGAAGTGGTAAAATCAATTCAGAAAGTCCTATGAAAATGTGCCTATCTAGTTTTGTTGTTGATTAAATCATGTATAATTGTAAAATAACGCTAAAATGATAAAACAAACATTGCTATTCTATAGTCTTTAACTTTTCCAGGACAATGCGCGGTCCCATACCAACATATTAAGTCAAGAAATTCCCTAACTTAAGCATGTGATACATATTTCTCGTACAAAATCTGTCTTCTTAAGAATTCCATTTTCGTTCTTCAATTATATGAATGTTGACAGAAAGGGAAGTTTGCAGTAATTTATGCAAGATTTATTACACATAACAAGATTTGTTTTTCTACAAATACAGTAAGACTGCTAGAAAAATGGAAGCCCTGGTTTTCTTCTTTTTATTAATGGTATTTTTCTAATCTACTTTTTATATTACTTTAGTACATCTTTGTAATTAAAGACAGTAATGAAACCAAGTGCATTATTTCAACTGTGAAAGACTAATAATTTAACATCTTCGTCTTGTCAAAGCTACGTTTTAGAGGAGTTCGCTGTGATTTAGAGAGATCATTCTACTTTAGACGAGTTAACATCTGTTAGCATCTGGAAAAAATGTTTTTTGTAGCCTCTATACATTACTTTAATTGTGATAGTTGTAACTGATTGTTGGTAATTTATTGTGCTTAACCTTGCTCTCTACATATATAATATAAGCAATAACTGGGATTAAGTTATAAAAACCAATCTATTATTACCTATTCCTGTCCATTTTTAAAGAAACTCTTGGTAGGGTATACTGCTAGATTGTAGTACCCTGTCAAACTGGATCAATACTTAATATTAAATCATACCATTTGCTATACATTGTTAATAGTGCTTTTAACCCAAATGCTTGCTTTGATATACAATCAAGTAATATTACTAGTTAAACATCCATTTCCTGTAGCTGTTGCAACATTAAACTTCGTACTTACCCAGATATCAATCTTAATTCAATATAATGCCGCTCACGGTTTTATAACTTTGAACAAAAAATAGTGAAGCTAATATTTGCGATATTGGATCCTTTGAGATGTCCTTTAATAAAACACAGCGGAATTTCCTTTTGTTCAGATTTAGGATTTTTCGAAATAATACACAATCTGTAAAGAAAAAATGCCAAGAGTTAAAAATTGATCTCTGCGATATTTAACAATTGGTCGACCTTTTCTTTTTGAAATATTACCTTTCTCAAGCAATTTTGTCCCGAGCCTATTTATTTCAAGTTAAACTCGTAAAACCGCGACGTGTTCCCCGTATCTTTTATACGGAAGATTTGATTCGAGATTATTATAACACCGAAAGTTATCTTACTAATACGTATAATTAATTTATGTTAATTCAATTAGTAGAAAGCAATTATCATTAACTTAAACACGTGAGCGTGAATAAACTTTGTTATGCAAATTTATGTTGTCAAAGTTCTCCTTGAAATTCTAACACGTAAACCACCTCGCATCGTCTCACCCGATAATAAACAATTCGTAAAGTAGAACTTTGTAATTTTATTAACTTTGTTTTCAAAAATTTGCTTTTCCTTGGGCAGCAAAACTGTGCAGTTGAGAGCTTCCTACGTGTTATAAAACTTCTTTTGCGAACCATAAAAGTATTAAGTAATAAAAGTTTCTTGAACGTACATATAAAAGGTGGGTGATTATGTAGAATTTTATAAAGGGAAACGTGCTTTCTAAAAAAAAAAAGTTTACATTCAGAATACTTGTTTTGTTTTAGCAAGTCATGAAGTTTTGCAATAGATACTAACAAGAAATACATAGTAAACCTGATTCTAACTTTAAAAGTTCTGATCAAGCTATGTACACATTGTTTTCAAGACACACGAAGTATCTAAGTTTTACTTATAATTTTCTCTGTTTCGATCTCTTAAATGGTTGTTACTGTACTAGCATCGATTACTTTACAGAAATTCATCGAGTTGACACACTTACGCTGAACAAAGATTTTAGCAGAGGCATTGATTCGTGTTATGCTATACTCACAACCCTCCCCTTCCCTCACCAATTCTGCATTATGTTTCAGGTTCCACCATGATTACAGAGCGCCAGTAGTGATGAATCGCGGTGCACTTGTAATATGAATGGATGCGCTCGATGTGATTGCCTTTGCAACAGCAGCAGCAGTGAAACCGACGGATAACTGGCAACCGGTTCTACAAAAGTACGCAGATCCCTCCGCAATTCTTTCCGAACCGACCAGGCTTGACAAATCACATGAAATTTTGCCGCCAGTTTGCTATCACACCCATCCTATTTTATTCCTTTTGGAAGCTGGAAGCAGTAGAAACAAATATGATCTTGAAATTGACTATAACCTACATAGACAAAAGAGTTATTTTGCTGCTTTTGGAATTCACATTTACTTGATTTAGTAAAAGAATACAATAACAAAACTACAATTCCAGACTACAGTTAGACACAACGGGAATCTTCTTTGGGTAGGGACAGCAGAAATCTTATTAATCTATTCACGCACGTCACTAATTAGACGACGATTAGCATTGGCTAAATAAGGCTTTATTCAAGTAATGTATGCATGTAATACATATATTTAAATACACTTTTTGGTTAGGGCCTTTTTTAGATGTTAATATTTTATTTATGTAGCCTTCTGTTGTTAGGCCTTTGGAAGGAGGGTACCTCCAACAAAATAAAAAATCATATCATTAAACGTATAGCTAATTATAGAGAGTCAACACTCTAATATGGAATTTTTTACAAGCTTAATTTGGCCAAAGGCTATGCGTTAGGGCTGAGTAAGCTGGGTATATAACACAAACAAGAATTAAACACACAACGGGTAGTCTAAAGAGAAGTACGACGGGCAGCATAACGTGAAAAAAGTTAAATCAATATTCCACAAAGAAACGACAGTTGCAACTTTCTCCAGAGGATACAATTTAGTGCAGGGCAGCTTGGTCTTTTAAAGTTTTGTGGTGTATTACACAAAAGGGTTCGGGATAAATGATGATTCTGCCCTTCATATCATCCCTGATTATATCGTATGGAAATAAAAGAGCTAAACCCATGCGGTTAAGAAAGATGCTATTGGAGTCGATTCAAGTAGCTCCTGTACCGATTATCAAAGGTAGGATAAAAATCTGGTGGTTTAGATATCGCAGCTGAATTGCATTGAAACGGGGTGGGGACTTAGTAGTAATAACGTTGTGTAGCGAATGCGATCTGCAATGGTCTCAGACCTTCTCAGTGAACGGCTATATCGCAAACCACGACTTGTCCATCCTTCTTGAGCAGCAACTCAGATTTACTCTGGCATTATCAAGGCCTCAGACATTAGGTTCGACCTCAATAGTCCACTGCTTATTTCTCGATGCTTTGGTGATTTTTCCTCTGACGTAATGATGGTGCCAGATTCGAAGCTCGTGAATGGACAAGCATCTCTGCAAAACGTGAGGTTATGATTCAGTTTTGTCACAGCCTGCCCTGTATTTTGCTGATAATCCCCGATTATAGCAGGTAAGAAACGTTGCCTAGAATCAGCTGCTGCTTCCCGTCGAATGAGCACCTTGGCCGAGTTCGTGCACTGACGTAGACTATCGGTACTTTCTCATCTATTTTAGGGAGTGTCTGTTTTTCAGTATACGATGCTCAGGTTTTGTAGCAAATTTTGTCCCCAAGACAAGCAAAACACACAGTTGAGGTAAGCGTATATTATCAAATTGACCAAGTTATTAAGGCGTTTCAAAAGGATCACCGAGATGGACTCAGCGAAGTTTATAACACCAATGCCTCTTTCTCTTGCTGCGGGGTTGATAAAAGAGTGGAGATACTAGTCGGGAGATAGACAGCCTTTATCACCGACTTTCTAATTATCTTGTCTATCAAAGTGAAAATGCTTCTTTTATTGGACATCGTTTGATTGAAGAGTGAATATCGAAGTCAAGCCCCTTACTCAAATCAATCATTATAATATGACAGGGCTTAATTGTGTTTTGGTTTCTTTTAACGGTACATTGAAGCATTACGTTGGTAGTCAGGCATTTAAATTTGGATTGAGCGAGATCCTTATCTTTGGATAAGCGTTTTATCTAATGACATTACGCCGTCTACTATCCTCGTAATAGTAACATCCTTTGTACGAGAAATTAAGCTTGCGCGATTATATTTGTTTGGTTCATGTCACGGCCTCCAGCACCTGCAGGCCAATAATGGTCCCGCTAACCCCTTTCCCGTCTGATCTTATATACTTACGTATTACTAAGAGGGAAGACACATCGAGCCGTAGAGATTTTCTCTACCGAACTGCTTCCTTCGCCCTCCCTAATCTATCCTCCCAAATAGCAACACTCATGTTATCTCGTCTTATGAATCGTCTTTCCAGACATATTCTTTCCGTTTTCTGCTAGTTGACCTGAGCGGCCTGGGTTTACGCTTCGTCAGGATACCGTGCCCAACGCCTTATCGTATAATAACAACGGGCGGAATAATTGGTTCCTGTACCAAAGATTGCTTGTAACGGAATGATGGGCAAGCAGGATACCCGCTTAGCCATGACTTTATAGAGAACCTTGGCAAAGCACCAAATTGCAATAATTAGCCTCCAGTTAGTGATGTCTGCTAGATTGCCTTTTTGGGTATTAACACCGTTTTGTACTTTTTAAATAACGAGAGTCACAGTTACTCTGTCCATTTATCCGCGCTTGTTGGATTTCTTCACGTTGACACTCAGAGCACTATGCGCAAACACAATCTATTGAACTCTCTGAAGTCTTTTAAATGTATTGTTTAGTGGTGGTCTCTTGCTTCTTTAATTTTTCAAATTGGACTCAAAGCTTTAAAGTTGGAGCTTTATTCTTTAAGTACCTCCACTAAGAAAATCTCAATTGACTTAAAACTGCTGAATGTGGCAGCTATTCTATTGAATTTTTTGTTAATTTGCATTTTGGAAAAAGCACTATCAAGACAGCAAAAAGTTACTTTGTCAAGGAAAAGCATTTGTCTTAAAGTTAAATCTTGATTACAGTAATGTACTCAAGATAATTCTGGTTTACTTGGAAACGACGCATTTCACTAAAAAATGCAAAAGTAATTTGTTTTGCAAATTAGCACGCGCAGGTTGTAGCATATTTTTTAAGGGAATGTAGCTATTTTTGTTCATGCAAATTTGTAGAATCTCGAAAAAAGAAAATCTTGGTTTTATAGTGCATTTCATTGCCCGCATATTGAAACAAAAAACATATTTTCGTATATGTGCTTATTAAAAGAATTAGCTTACTTTTCAATGTAGTTTCCACTAGAGAAAAATGCCTTTACTATATAGATTTAATCAGAAGTTATTATTTATTAGTTTATTACATCCTTATTTAAGCGCCTAGTTATGTATCTCTTCCAAGAAACTTTTTCGTTTGTTTTTTAAGCTTAGTTTTTATAGTTATTCATTCTTTTAATACTTCAACTTCAGTGGTGTTTATCGATATACGTGAGTGTGATATATTTGAACCCTGTTCGTTTTCGTTTTTGTGTCCTATTTTTATATAGCAAATAGATCGTAGATGTTAGAAGCAGTAGGGATTTTCTGGTAAACGGATATTACCCGCACAACATGAAAAAGGATCAACTGAGATGCTCCAAACTCTTAAATCTGTATCGAACAATCAAGCTCGACTACGTATATGTGGTGTTAGTATCTAGGAAATAAGTGGTTATCTTCGAATATATTTTTTCAGCCTTCGAAAAAGTCAGTTGCTAAGATTTGTGATTTAAACACAACAAGAGATTTTGTTTAGAAAACTATTCTTAGAAGATTATAGTTTAAAATTGTTAACATTTGAAAGAATAAATGAATTAAACAAACATCAAAACTGTTAATAGAAACTTATTATTAGTTCACTAAATTTTTCAAGTTTCCGGTTTAAGAGCAAAGAAGATGTTTGGTTATTAAAGTGAAAACAGCTATCAACAGATATTTTTCGCAATTTCCCACGAAAAGCATTCGCACACTTAATGTAAATTTTATAGCTTGTAATACTATCTAAGAGTTTAACGTATTCAAAGGTAAACATTTCTAAAGTGAAGCAAAGAACAGATCAAGTATGTGAACAAAGTGTAAAGGAAACGAATGAAAGGGTGGAATGAACCGATAACATTTGCGAAGAGTTTTAAAACATTTTTGGGTATTGAACACAATATTGTAGGTAAACCGCTAAAATGAATTTTAAAAGAATTTCTTCAATATTTTAGCCGCCTCTGATTAATGAAAGTGATTTAAAAGCAAACACACTTTTTATCTCCGTCTATACGGAATGTAAAATCAAACAGAATTTTGTACAACATTAATTTTTTAAGTCTTCTGCTTTTATAAAAGTTCGAGGAAAAACTTCAAGAAATATTTGCTGACGGAGCAAAAATAAAGTGTAAAAACGTGTATTAAGAAAATTTTATTTACAAATCACTTCCAAAGTTCTGAACTTTATTTATTGCTTCTTCACAGGCACTTTCCCTTTCTAAGGGTTTTTAATAAGTATAGATAAACTTTCTTGATTGGTATTTAACAGTTTTTTAATAGCCAAGCATTTACCAGTTTTAAAAATTAATTCGTATTGTTTATAACTTTTAGAAGAAAAAACTCGCTTAAGAAAGTGATTTTAAAACAGAAATCTGTAATAATTGTTTTCATGTTAAGTGTATAATTCTCTTAAAAAACTAAAAACCATTTTCCTTAATAATACACGTGACTCGACATTACATTTTTTCAAACTTAAATAGCAGAACTCGAGTTTTAATGAATCCCTTAGGACTCAAAAGTTGAAGCTAAGATAGGTTATAAACTCATTAATTCTATTCAAGGACATGAACTTTAAAACTTCCTATGAAATTATTAGAAGTTTTATAATTGCTTAGTCTACTTATACACTTAGCAAACAGAGCTAGAAGTTAATTTATTTTACTGATGTAATAGAAGGCCTTGGCCGTAATGTAATTTAGCATATTTAATGAGACAAAATAAATTAAATTCTCTTGTAAAAAATATAAATTACTTCAATGACGTTCTTTTTACTGACGAACTTGTATGAAAGATATTTTTTGCAATTATCGACATTTATAAACTTTTTAAGAGTTTAACGGATCGTTTGGTTGAGAACTGTGTGAGGGTGTTTCGTATGTATTAATTTTGTCTTTCTGGTTTAACAATAATTGTTTAAATTTTGCACGATTGCATAGTGAACTTTTTTTTATACAACAGTACGAGGACTAGTAAACCGTGAGAAGACCCCACCTAATTTTGTTATAATATTATGGTAGCTTGATCCACTTAACTCAAAGAAATCTAGACGTATCCTTTAATAGATCAGGTTTCTTTTGCACTTCGTCGGTATCCCATAGTAACGGTTTAATTTGCATGGCTCATTCCTTTCTCCCTAAAATTATGACAGTGGATTATTATAAGAAGTGCCTCAGGAAAGTAGCATGCCAGAACCGTGGTGTAAAAAACCCAACTGCAGCCGACTCTGGAACCTTGCAGCAAGCTATTGATTGTCTTAAATAGAGTGTTTGAAGGAGTTTGGCCAGAATTTTTAAATTTCTTCAGGGGAGTGGGCATGTCATAACAAGTTATTCTCTTGTGCAAAAGCGTTTGACCTCTACTGAGTAAGAAAGCTGCCTCCAAATATCTATAGTGTCCCAAGTAGGTTATTAAGGTGGCTCATGAGGATGAAGTATGGATTCAAGCAGCTAGTGATATTTAGTCCTCCTTCTCTTCGGGATGGCCTTGACCATCTTATGAATCAGTTTATTAGTCTTAATAAGAGTGGTTTTGTTTATTAACGGAATTAATTTAGAAAAAAGGCACACAGTAAATAGGACTTGTAACAAAATGTATTGTATCACTAATAAGTAATAACTATGTAATATAATAAGAAAAAATACAATAATCGTCTCTATTTAAATTAAAATACATTTAATTTCAAATGTCTCCGAGTTTAGTACTTTGGATTTCTTGATATACGTGGTTTGTCCTATACATACTTATGAAAAGCGAGTGCTGAGATTTGGTAAAGGAGTCTTTCAACAACCCAATCTAGACTCAGTATGTCTCACTAGTCAGCACGTGGTGTTAGTAGTTCACTGAACCGCACCCTTTCCCACTCTCTTGTTGGCATGGAGCTCTCTCTGATTGAACAGCAACGCATAAACATTCAATGTCTTGCAAAAATCTTTTGAAGAAAGTTTACAAGAAGATGCCTTAAAAGAACCAACGGTCAACAAGTGGTTGAACCAGTTTCGTAAAGGACGAAAAGACTTCAAACACGATTCTCGCCCACGGCACCCATCCACTTTGTCTTCTAATGAAAATATGGATCGTGTTCTGTCTTATGTTCTCCGAAATCGTCAAATAACCGTAAAAATCGTCATTGTGGAATTAAATTTGAGTAATACAGTAGTTTACAGAATTCTAGGTGAAAATTTGGAGATAAAGTTTTTAAAGCAAAAGGTGCGGAAGTCGACTACTGCAAGGATTGAATTGCTTCTAAACAAGGTTTTGATTTTCCTAACAGAATCATCACAGGAGATAAGTCATGGTTTTATGAATTTGATATTGAACTCAAATTTCAAGTGGAGAGCCGAGAACAAACAAAATTCAAAAATCGAGATCAAAGATCAAGACAATCACGAATTCGTTCCTCTAGGCCAGGCAGTGAACAAAATTTTCTATGTTGAAGTCTTCAAGCGCCTCCGAGCGATGGATCCTCCATCACGACAACGTTCCTTCTGACACGTCGTTGGTTATGTGCGATTTTTTGGCACAAAACTCAATCACCGTCACCGACCACCCGCCATATTCGCCCTATTTGGCAGTGTGTGACTTCTTTTTGTTCCCGAAATGCAAAATAGTCCAGGGATTTGGTAGGAAATAAAAGAAAGTTTTGGTGGAATTTTGAGTCTTGAGTACTGTATGGTATTTTAGGTCGCTGAACGCGTATCAGAGGTTTCCCAACAAGACTTTTTTCGGGAAATAGGTTTTCTTACCAAAAAACGTGTAAAAACAGACTTTTTTCGGTTTTTTCAAAATAACTCCAAAACTATGCATTTTACATGGAAGTCGATTCTGCATGAAACTACAGCGGATAGAATTTCCTACATTTTATGTATTTGAGGGTTTTTTTTCCAGTTAATAGTTTATTCGCGAGAGCGCAGCGAAAATGGGTGTCAAAAGCCAAAATCCCAATAACGGAAATTACGGCACTGTTTTTAGATTTACCACAAAAACTATCCATTTTACTCAAATGTTGACCATTTGTATTAATTATATTAAAATTGATGTAATTGACTATATTTTATGTATCTGAGATCAACGATTTCGCTGCTAGCGCGCGTAGAAGCAATCAGACAAAAAATGTCTGGGTGCTACTAAATACTTTATTTACAGATATCGAGAGCTTAAAGTAACATTAGTAGTAAAAAAGTAATATTAATAATTCATATTCATTTCTGCCTTCTTCTAGAAGATCCCGGCTGGTCATCGACATCTGCAACATAAAAAATAGATGTATGAAATGAGTGGGTATTCTTATTACTTCAAATATTGTAGAAAAGATTTTTTAATGCTAAACATTTCATACCTTCTAGCATGGCATATTCATCTTCCCTTGGGTCCACTGGTTCAACGGGTGGCCAATCCATTTCCAGCTTGATCTCGATGTCCAAATAGTCATCTTCGTCCTTACCCTCCACTGCGTTATTGGTGTAGCCTCCCTCACAGTTGAGACACATGCTGGAGGAACAAAGCCCTGCCTTCCTGCACTCACAATTGCGCTGGCAGTTCTTCGTACACTTCCAGGATACGAGCTTCAATAACGCATGGGAAACAAGGGCTAGAAGAGTCGTCACAGGCTCAAGGCCAATATTTGTTCTCCTCCATCCCTACTCTTCTTGCTGGGCCTGGTGGTAAACTCTTACAGAGTGCTGCCGTGCTGCAGCTGCAACTGGTGGTGTTGGAGCTGTACCTGAAGACTGCTTTCTTGTAGTAAATGTACCTTAAGTGGTTGAGCGTAGGCACATTTGTTCCACTGTAGCCATACAGTGAAACAAGGAACCGTTCCCCAGCAGTAGCTATCATCTCCTGAGTAGCATTTGAGTCTGTGAAGACTTTTACAATGTCAGCAACGTTTGGGTTATTCACAAGTGTATTGAGGAACTTCATTTTCCCTTGTTTGAACATTGCTGACCTATGCTTTTCTACACTTTTCATGCACATTTACTGATATTTTTCCCTTTAGAAAAAAGCTCCTTTCCATCCTTCCTTTTTGTACTGGCTTCGATAAACGATACAATACCTCGACTTTTAACATTTGACACGGTAGTTCTATCTTCTAGAAAAAAGTCACAAATAAAACACACCGACATTGCGTCAAACTCACTCTGGAGACTCACTAAACATTGAAATACGAACGGGTAAACAGTGAAAGAGCCCGAAAACAACTGAGGTAGGGAGTTTTGGCTTTTGACACCCATTTTCGCAGCGCTCTCGCGGATAAACTGTTAACTGGAGAAAAAGAACTTAAATACATAAAATGTAGGAAATTTTATCCTCTTTAGTTTTATACCGAGTCGACTTCCACATAAAATGCATAGTTTCGAAGTTATTTTGAAAAAACCGAATCCGTTTTTTACACGTTTTTGAAAAAACCTATTTCCCGAGAAAATTAAAACTCCACCAAAACTGTCTTTTATTTGTTCTTTTTGAGCACTTAATGACTGGACTAAAATGCCACTTTGAGGGACGTGGAGGCTATTAAGACTGCAACGACGAGGCAGCTGAAGAGCCTTATAGCGGAGGTCTTTCAAAGATGCAGCGGAAACGGCGTTTGCGCAAGTGAATAGCTTTGGGGGGAGAGTATTTTGAAGGGGACAATGTTGCGTTACTCAATTAATTAACAAAGAAAAATCTTATTACACTTTCATGCGGATTTATGGGACAAACTACGTATAGAAAATATTTAATAGTATAGATAATAGCAACTTCCCACAATCTTATATCTGATCTTGCTTCCTTGGCTGATTAGTGTAAAAATAACACGTTGGTATAAGATTTCTATAACTAGACAAGGAAGCAAGCTCAGAAATAAGTTTGCACCTTATTTCAAGCCAAAGAATACGTAATTAAGATTTAATGATCGAATTCGAAGACACCCCTTATATACCTACCTGTTTTTAATAACAATCATTTCACTGTTGCGCCATAAAACATTTAAAAAGTAATAAAACCCTTAATTACGACACCAGGTGCCCTAAAATAATTATAAGCGAACTAACAAAATTATCTTTCATGTCAGACCCTTTTCAGTTATTAAAATTCAATGAAATAAGAGATGAATGAATGAATAGCGCCAACGTGGAAAGCAAGCAAAAGGTAAGACTGATGTGAAAACTGCACGTCACATTATACACATAACTTAAAAGGTGATTTAAAAATGTGAATTATAAATAAAGTCAAATTCCATTAAATTTTAATTATAACTCAACAACTAGTACAAAGAAGGACTTTTATGTGCGATTTGCCACCACGCAGAAGTAGATTGAAAGCCAAAAGAATAATTTTTCAATAATAATTAAATTTTAATTCTAGAATATATTGTTACGATATGGAGAGCTCTTTTTCTCAGGGTCCTGATTTTTCTTTGTGTGGTTCTTAATTTTTTTTATTAAAACGCTATTTTTCTTGACAATATTAATTTATTTTTTTCACGTTCGTGAAAAAAAGTGCAACATTTTTCATTAATTTTCGTTTATAAAGGATGCGTTTGTTTCATCGCGATAGAAGCGTGAAAAAAAAAGTGCCATAACGGTTCATTTTTTCACGCATTTGAGTGAAAAAAAGTATCATAACGTGTCATTTTTTAACGCAAAATATTTAAACACATAGGAGGCTGCCACTGGCATTTGTCAGAAATTAGAACGCATTGATGTGACGCATCGAGAAAGCCGTTATTGAAGTAGGTAGTTCTTGATTTTTATTACGAACGTGAAAAAAGTTTTGTATGCAATTCGTGAGTAAAATTACTTTTTTTCACTCGGCGGATTTGCGCACTCGCCTACGGCTCGTGCGGCAAACTTTCCTTCTCGTGAAAAAAAGATACACTTTACTCACTTGTTGCATAAATAACTATTTTTTTACTGTCATTACATTTATCAAACAAAAAACAAAATTTTTTTTTATACTCTCTTTTTTATATCATTTTGAAATATCACTACATTTTTAATATCATCACATTTCCCCTCCATATTAATATAAATTTCAAGCGTTTTATACTATAGCTTAAATTTTGATTAATATTAACTAAACTATACTGAATTATGAATTCCATTACAATTTGATCTTTGTTTCTTTTATTTGTCTTATTTAATACAATAGATATTCTTCTGTTTCATGATATACATAATATATTTTTTATGGTGTTTTTATTTTATGTTTTTATTCTAACCTCAATTATGTGAATTGACGGTCTTGCACTTTGACATTTGTCGAACGTCATTTTGACATTAGGCAACTGTCATTCATTCATTTTTTTTTGACATTAGTTAATTGTCATTTTTGACATTTGTTAATTGTCACTTTGACATTACATTATTTCAACAGAATAACAATTTAAAATTTTATAAGTTTAGTTAACATTTTTAACATTTTATACAGGATTTTTTTTATTGTTTTTTTTTAACTCAATATTCGATATTTTCATTTTATTTCACATTTCCTTCCTATTTCTCCCTTATTTTCCTCTATTTTCCAACTAGCTTTCATTCATGCTGCATTCATACAAATCATTTTCTACAACTTCTTAAGAAATTGCAAAAATTATTTTCTCTAGTAGTAACGTTTTCTTCATATAACTTAACTCCCTGCCTCATTTATCTACTTCAATATCATATTTTATCTTTACTTATTCTTATTAAGGATCATATTTTGACCTTTTCTTTTAATATTATCAATCATATCATTAATTATTTATTATTATTATCATTATTATTCTACTAACTTCATATTCAAATCTTCATAATTATCATCATTTTAATAATACTTCATTAATAATTATTTAACTCATTATGATTATCTTTAACACATTCATTCAAGCATCATTCATACCATCTTGTCAAACCTAATACGCAATGTTCCCTATTCTTCTTTGGTTATTTTTGTCAACATTGGCTTCTAATTTTACTTTAACATTCTCTTGTAGCATTTATTCTAGTTCTTTGATTTTCTTTCTTTTTCTGTATTTGTAATTTCTTTGTTCCTCTCTGACTCCTGATAGTAAATTCTTTAAATGTTCTTTTATTATCATTTTATATTTTTCCATCCTCATTTTGGATTTACTATGTTTCTTAAATATTTTATACCTCGATTCCTTACTTTTCTTTCTAGTCTTATTTTTAGATTTTCTTTTGACTTTGATCCCCTCCAACCTTTTATTTTCCATTGTCATCTTCATTTTGTTTCTTCTCTCCGCTTTTCTTGCTCTTCTTAGTTTATTCTGCCAATTAATACTACATTTCAATTTTTCTTTATTATTATTGTTAGTTTGATAATTTTTTTCTTTTTTGTAATTATTCTTTATCTTATTTTTAAGATTTGCGTTTCTTATTGGTAAACTGTTAATTCTTTCTTTTGGATTTATTCGTTTGTGGTTTACTGAGAATTTTGCCATATTTTGAATCCCGCTATCTAATATACAATAATGACTTGGTCCATGATTACCTGCTGTTGATTTCTCTTCAACATTTTTGCTTATTTTTTCTAATTCTATTTTCACATTCTGCTGGTAGTTTTCTTGTGCTTTTTCTTGCTCCTTAATTTTCTCATTTATATCTGCATCACTTATTTGTAACATGTTGATAATTTCTTCTTGGTGTCTTTCTATTTTCCTACGCATTTCATTCTGACATTCATCTATCTTATTATTCACCTCTTCTTGTATTTCACCTCTCATGTTTTTAACAATATTATCCCATCTATTCTCATGATCTTCAAATTTTCTTTTAATTTCTTCAAATCTTTTCTCTTGATTATGATTGATTTCTTCAAATCTTTTAGTATTATCTTGTTTAATCTCTTCTAATCTTTTAGTTTGGTCTTCTATTCTTTTAGTATGGTCTTCAAATCTTTTAGTTTGGTCTTCAAATCTTTTATCTTGGTCTTGTTTCATTTCTATTAATATTTTAAGTAAATCTGGTTGTTGTTGTCTTATTTCTTTTTGCTCTTTATCTCCCTTTTCAACATCTCCCATGGTCTCCTCCATACTTGTACTTTCTTCTTCCATCTGTTCAATTTCAATATTTTCTTCCTCTCTTTTGTCCCTTTCTCTACTATCTACCGATTTACCTCGCTTTGACATCTTTCCACTACCAACAGACAACTAACAAAATGATAATTAAATATGTCTTTTATTTAACTTGCCCTACCACGTTGGGACGCCAATTTTTTATGTTATGATATGGAGAGCTCTTTTTCTCAGGGTCCTTATTTTTCTTCGTGTGGTTCTTAATTTTTTTTATTAAAACAATTTTTTTTTATACTCTCTTTTTTTATCATTTTCAAATATCACTAGATTTTTAATATCATCAGATTTACATTTTTAATATCATCACAATATGTTTACTTATTATACAGGGTGTAAAAATCGAACAAATCAAAATAGTTTCTATAAACTTCGAGATGCAGCGTACTAAAGTTTTATACAGAATTTCGAAACTTTTCGATGTGTCTAAAACAACCAACGTGCAGTATAGAGAAGAAATCTTCCATATTGTTACTGATACAAGATATATAACTTGCCGTTATCGCCTCCAAGGGGTAAAAAGAAAGGAGAGACAAACAAATATATTTGCAAAACAAACTACGTGTGCTACGCCACTGGACAAGTCCGTAATTTTATTAGTTTATTTTTGTTTTTGGTATCGTATAATAATAATCTAAAGTATCTTATCGCGAGAAGCAAAAGACCCTACTGATAGAATTATAAAGACATCTATAACACACCTGCTACCAAACTTGTGTTAACTTTTCTGCTGACCCAACAATATTAGGTCCCATGGAAAAAAAAATTTGCAGCGTCTCTCTAATAACAAAGATAATGTCTGACATAACTACTACCTATGAATTTATATTTTATTATATTTAATTACCGTTATATAATTTATAAGAGTGCTATAAAACACAAGGAAGCAAAACAAAGTTCTATTTTATAAAATTGAACTATCCTTGAATATACCATATTTACCTACCCTTAGGTTAAACGCTACATCTAACAGCATAAAAACTACCATGCTTAAAGGTATTTAGTTTTTGATGTAGGGCTGTCAGTAAAGCCCCTAATTTCTTAATATTGGTACACTTCATTTTAATCTGTTATGTTACGTAAACCTCTCAAGAATTCCAACATAGGTTCGACGAAAATAAAAATCAATTACACAGCTTTGTTTCTATTTGATCAAATTAGTAATCCCATATAATCCTGAAAACAATAGTGATGATCCTGGAATATGTTTTAGTTTAAAAAAACCGTCAGACCGTCAAATTCGGACGATAAAGTTTCATTTACCACATGAGTTTTATTCCGTGTTTATAGTAAACATGCGTGTGTAGTGGAAAAGCAGATTATAAATAGATTATACTATACAAACTGACAAATTCTCCGTTACAACATACCACGTATAAACAGTGCAGTGTTTAGAAACATGTGGGATTTAATTCAGTTTTGGCATTCGTATTCCAAAGCAAACATCTTCGAAACGTAGTAAATGTAGATTGTAGCTAATTCTGGAATACGCGATTTTCAGTCGTATTTATAACATGATTGTTGGTAGGTGATAATATTGGCGTAATATACAAATTGAATACAGGGATATGTTTTACTTGCTATCATTTATCTTTTCTTATTATCAGAATTTAATATGAACCCCAGGATTTAGATATCTTTGTAGATCGTGTAAACAATGCTATGTGCAAAGTTTATATTTTCATTAGCACCTTGCGTGTTAAGAGTTTAATTAAATTTTGATATACCGTCAATATTTTTTACTGTAAACTCTTATTACTCTGTATTCTCGTTTTATATTAGAAAAGCATAAGCACTTCAGCGCTGTAGAATTTATAAAATATCACCAATAATATTGTAATTTCATTGTTTGTTTTTAACTCGAGATTCTATTGACCCATTTATTTTTTCATTCGTGGCACTTCGAGTTACAGTGATTTAACAATACGCATTAGACTCCTCCTTTGAACATCTTAGATAAAGCAGTATCTCTGTATAGTAAAAAAGGTGGGTTTTGAGATTCTAGAATTAAGGCTTTGTATTACAGACACAAATCAAAAAACGAAGAATACAAGAACTCTGCTTTTGTAATATTACAGGAACATCATTTACCTGCTTTCTAGCTTAATATCTTTCTTGGAGTACCTTTTACAACTTTTTAAATAAATAAAAACATGCAGCCATATAAAGTCTTTCCTGTTGAAGTTTCTACACTAATTTCCTGATAACATGCGGAATATATTTGAATTTAATCAATACCGTGTGTATAAAAAATTTTCTTATCAAGCGACTTATGGAAACAAAATAATGTATCTGTAGTTAATTCATTCAGATAGATTGTCAGTTTTGTTTTTACTTTTGAGAAACTACCAAACTGCAATTTATTGGTTAGTTATTACAAATTAACTTCAAATTGAAAACTGATGCTTACAATAGAACAAAAACTATTTATCTTAAGATTTTAGATCCATACTTTATTAATTTAATTGAACTAAATATACAATAATTTAATTACGTATTCGAAAAATTCACCAATAGTATTCACACCTAGTTTTGACATTGCAACTACTATTAGTAGTTCTTATGCACACGACCTGAACCGCATAAGACATACGTTTTCTTAACCATTGGTGACTCTCTTAAATGGTTTAATTTTTAATTACATTCAAGATTGAGCAAAACACAACGCCGAAGAATGTAATAAATAAACTTAGGATATTTCTAGACGAAAAGAGTCGTTTACCATACGAGATAGCATTGTTGATTTGGGTATGAGGGATATAGTCCAATACATAATAGTTACGAAGGTGGTCTGAAAAGTTTCCGACCTCAACGTGAAGATGGCAGCACTCGTAAATAAAAGCTACTGAATTTCGTTGTTCATCTGTTGACAGTTACTCACCAAAGTTTCAACCATTTTGGACGCGCAGTTTTTATGTAACAGTCGTTTGAGTGAGTTGATGTGAGTTTTTTTGTGAAAATGGACAAAATCGAGTATCGAGCTGTCATTAAATATTTGTTTTTGAAAGGCAATACGCCTTCTCAAATAAAAGATGAGTTGGATTCTGTGTATGGGGACTCTGCACCATCATTTACCACAGTGAAATTTTGGGCTGCTGAATTTAAACGTGGCCGTAAGAGCTTGGGAGACTATGAACGTTCGGGACGTCCAAAAACTGCAACTACCGACGAAAACATCGCCAAAGTTCACCAAATGGTGCTAGACGACCGCCGAATTAAAGTGAGAGAGATAGCAGAGGTTATGAACATGTCAAAAGAACGTGTTTGTCACATATTAAATCAACATTTAGGCATGAGAAAGCTGTCCGCGCGTTGGGTGCCACGTTTGCTCACGTTAGACCAAAAACGTGTTCGAATGAATATTTCCAACGCTCTTTTGGCGCAGTTTGGGCAAAATAAATCCGAGTTTTGGCGCCGATTAATTACTGTAGATGAAACTTGGATACACCATTATACGCCCGAAACAAAAATACAGTCCAAACAGTGGACTGCAAAGGGGGAACCGGCTCCAAAAAAAGCAAAAACTGTTTTTTCGGCTGGGAAAGTGATGGCGACTGTTTTTTGGGATAGTCATGGAGTTATTTTAATCGATTATCTTCAAAAAGGAAAAACCATTACAGGAGCATACTATGCATCATTACTTGACAAGCTGAAGGCAGAACTTGCGAAAAAACGGCCACATTTGCAGAAAAAGAAAATCCTGTTTCACCAAGACAACGCACCGTCTCACACCTCAGCGGTTGCCATGGCGAAAATCCACGAATTACGGTTTGAACTGCTTGACCATCCGCCTTACTCACCAGATCTAGCCCCAAGCGACTTCTTTTTGTTCCCTCATCTAAAAATTGCGCTCGGAGGACAAAGATTTTCGTCAAATGAAGAGGCAATCACCTTCGTGAACAATTATTTTGCAGAGAAAAATGCCGAGTACTATTTGGACGGGTTACAGAGATGGGAGCATCGCTGGGAGAAGTGTGTAGAGTTACAAGGAGACTATGTTGAAAAATAAAAAAAATTTTTCAGAAAAAATGTCTTGTATCTTTGTTAGGTCGGAAACTTTTCAGACCACCCTCGTACTTACATAACAAGTCGGGGAAGTTATACTTTACAGAACGAGCAAGTCGATTCCGGGACAAGCCGCTAGGCAAGTCCTGTGAAGACAAAACTGTAAATACGTACTTCATAATTTTACAGTCTACAATATAATCAGGTCTTAAATCGTACTGACTAGGAAGTATCTGCATTGCCTAGATACTGGCACCGATGCTAATAAAAAAGTATCTACAGTCGTAGGTGCCTTTAGATGCAATGAGAAGCCGAATCTAAGCAGCATCTGTTATTTCCTCAGATCATATGCAATTGTCTAATCAAAGCAAATCATTTACCGCTCCTCATCAACTCTGCAAAAGGTCGGAGTGGTGCAGAGAACTGCAAGCTTGTAAGGAAGAATGGCTATCTGTGTTTGTTTTCAGTGATGAGAAGACATTAAACAATAGAAAGTTTTGTGGAAAAGGTAGAAAATGCAATTTTCCAACAATGCTCACCTTCATACCGCACGTAACCCCTGAAAGTTCTACGGGATATTCATATGCTTCCCTGACTGACACTATTACCAGCCCCTTTACTAATACAGTTGGACTGAATAAGACACTTTTTACGGTTAACATGCAATGAACTTATGCAGGTTCTGAAATCTAACATTCCCCTCAAAGTCTGATCGCTTCTTTAGTACCCCTCCCTGACTTTTTGTTAATTTCAATGTTTTTGGGATATTTGCCGTTCAATTTTGTTTTCTTTATATTGTAACGCGCCACCCCTCGAATATACTTGAAAATGTCCCGAACAGTGGCGAAGAAGCTGGTCGAACGTGCCGAAGAAGTCTCGAACTATCCAGAGCTTCTCACTGTCGAATGTGCAGGAAAATGGCGGGAATCTTCTAGCCCCATCGAGAACCAACGCGGGAACGAATATAAGGCTGCGTTGGTCGAGCCAAGGGTCAATCAGCTAGTAGTTACAAACGAAATAAATGTTAATTAGTGATAAATAAATTCTTCTGTACATAAATAAATAAATAATTTAGTGTAAATAAATACTGGAAATAAATTGTAATAAATTAAGTAAAAATAAATATTAAAAAATAAATACACGTTTTTGTCAGAACGTAACAATACGTCTAACAGGGATGCGCCTCTCTATCTTTCTTTTTCATTGCTACATTTCAATGTGATAAATAACCTCAGGACTTTGTATTTTTGTATATTTTTAACAGCTTACTGTCTTAATGGGAAAGGTGTTTTCTGCATGCCGATATTTAATCATTTGCAATTTGTCCAGTATGCTTCTTTCTGTATACAACTATCAGAAGTCGATTAACTTTTCCACTATGTTTAATTTTACGTGAAACTCGGTATTGCGGATGCCACTAACTTACCAATACTGTTACACCTATTCAGTGAATAATTGACAATTAAGAAAGCTCATTAGTTCCAAAATCCATGGCGGTATTAATTTTCCTTTAGTCTGTTATTAAGATGTAACCTAGAATAAACTTACAAAAGGATCTTGATGCCAGGTGATAAAAATCAGCGTTATCATAACCATCAATTAGCTCTCTAGTTTACAAAAACAGGAGTTTCAGCCATAGCGAATTTAATATTCTGATATCTGAAATACCCAAATTACAGAAATGCAACGCAGAGATATTGAATAAGACAGAATTAGATTTTAAAGTTTCTTGAAAAATTTTATATCGGATTCTGTGAAGATGTTTCCACATACTAAAAGTGTAAAACAAAAAAAAGAATACGTAAAAGTCAATGTTTTTCCGTAAAGGTATTTATGTAGTTACAGACAATTTGATCTTATTCTCGTTTCCAAGCATGACGCAATTTACTAACAAATGATCGTGAGGTTAGACAAGATTCATCGAATGGTTCCGAACTTTCAATTAGGAAATTCTGTAACCGCTGGAAATTAGAATATTCCAGCTTATAATCTCGTATTTCCCATATATCTCTTGGGCATGCATGCTCAGTGAAAATATTTTAGGTATACACTGAAATACAGCTCTAGCTGAAACACATTTGCTGAGGGAACCATTTAGTAATTAATAGCAAAGGTGTTTTTCTCTAAAATCAAAATATTGGAAACAAAAATTGTTAAACAACAAACTTTTCTCATAAGAGTAATGCAGTTCATTACTGACACACCTGGACTTAATGAACTTTACAAATACTCGCTTTAACATTGCCTATGCGAAAAAGGCATAAAATTCATTAAAAAGAGTTAATTTGTGTAGCACTTATACCTTGTTCTAATTACATTTCTAAAGTACTAACTGAAATACATTTATTAATAAAATATCGATATCCATCTACGTATTATAGTACAGTACTCACAACCAACAATAATATTAATGTTTCTAATATTCATTAAAGTGTTTAAATATTAAAACGAGATTAAACTTGATAATAACTAAATTGCTCCGGTTTATAATTTGTTAATTTTCACAATGGCTGGTTGTCCAGCCTTTTGTTTTATGTACCAGAACAAGAGCGTATCAAGCTTATAATAATTTGTATGTACTTAAATCACAAATAGAAACAATGAAACATAAAATTCGAGGTAAAATAAATTTTTCAAAATTTTATACTTCAAATTTACAACATCCAGGACGAAATCCGATTAAATATGATTTGATTATTTTATATAACAGAGAGGATGTGTTTTATAAATTTTACAAAGCACAGAATATTATCGAACACAACTTTCACATTTATGCAGAAGCACGTTTTTTTGTAATGTCACTACATTATACACACAATTAAAATTCAAGAATTCACTTACGTACGTTAGTATGAAAGGGCGAACCCAGAGTTGTAATTAGAGGAACTATTTAGCTTCTTTTCTAGAACATATACCACGGTGTTCAAGAGCGGTTTGGCTTGTAAGATTCGCCCTTTCCTTAAAAATCTGTGTTGCTTTTTTCTGAAATACGAATTTACATATTATTTTAAGCAATACGCTGAATATAGGTATTGTTTAATTTAGAAAAAGGTTTTTGTCTTATGTTTTTTATATAGGGTGTCGGAAAAGTATTTTTTAATAAAAGAACTACACTTTTACTCTATTTACAACATTCAGCGGGAACAAGAACTTCTGCAGCTCAATTCAAAATTTGATTGCAGAAGACTTTGACAGTTTTAAACTTAAAATGCAATAAAACTGATTAATACGTAATAAAGCCGTAGAATAACAATTTTACAATAATTTGAGAAATGGCAGAAATGTAGATGGGAAAATAAGCTTTGCTTGTGTTAGAGGTATTCTTTTCATTCCTTCGTGGAGAAAGCACTTTCTAAATTGACCGTTGTTAGGCAAACAAAATCTAAATAAAACTAATTGTTATACATTATACGCATTAGGCTACTAGTTTCAATAAATCGTACGTACGTAATTCGGGAATTTCTTTTTCTAGGCAGGACTTACCTTCTAAAGTAGTAATTCGAATGACTATAGCAATTGGAGTCATTACTTGCTGAGATTTTTCTTTAACTATTTACTACCCTTAATTTTCTGAGTTGCCCAAATTACGTTAATTCGTCGATCCATGTAAATGAAAATTAGGTATTAATTACGACTTACTTAAATAAAAAAATTTTGTTTTCTTTTACACAATTTTAACCCCCAAAATAGAAGTTTCTAAATTTGGATTTCTTAAATACGCCTTAAAAACTGGACGACAGAGCAATGGCAGAAGATAATATTTAGTGATTAATCAACTTTTAATATCAGCAATACTGCCAGAAATAAGTATATTGTGATGATATTAAAAATGTAAATGTGATGATATTAAAAATGTAGTGATATTTGAAAATGATAAAAAAAAGAGAGTATAAAAAAAAATTTTGTTTTTTGTTTTGATAAATGTAATGACAGTAAAAAAATAAATAAATTAAAATTGTCAAGAAAATAGCGTTTTAATAAAAAAGTTAAGAACCAAACGAAGAAAAATAAGGACCCTGAGAAAAAGAGCTCTCCATATCATAACATAAAAAATTGGCGTCCCAACGTGGTAGGGCAAGTTAAATAAAAGACATAATTATGATTTTGTTAGTTGTCTGTTGGTAGTGGAAAGATGTCAAAGCGAGGTAAATCGGTAGATAGTAGAAAAAGGGACCTAATATTGTTGGGTCAGCAGAAAAGTTAACACAAGTTTGGTAGCAGGTGTGTTATACATGTCTTTATAATTCTATCAGTAGGGTCTTTTGCTTCTCGCGATAAGATACTTTAGATTATTATTATACGATACCAAAAACCAAAATAAACTAATAAAATTACGCACTTGTCCAGTGGCGTAGCACACGTAGTTTGTTTTGCAAATATATTTGTTTGTCTCTCCTTTCTTTTCACCCCTTGGAGGCGATAACGGCAACTTATATATCTTGTATCAGCAACAATATGGAAGATTTCTTCTCTATACTGCACGTTGGTTGTTTTAGACACATCGAAAAATTTCGAAATTCTGTATAAAACTTTAGTACGCTGCATCTCAAAGTTTATAGAAACTTTTTTGATTTGTTCGATTTTTACACCCTGTATAATAAGTAAACATGTTGTGATGATATTAAAAATGCAGTGATATTTGAAAATGATAAAAAAAGAGAGTATAAAAAGAAATTGTTTTTTGTTTGATAAATGTAATGACAGTAAAAAAAATAAATTAATATTGTCAAGAAAAATAGCCTTTTAATAAAAAAAAATTAAGAACTACACGAAGAAAAATAAGGACCCTGAGAAAAAGAGCTCTCCATATCATAACATAAAAAATTGGCGTCCCAACGTCGTAGGGCAAGTTAAATAAAAGACATAATTATCATTTTGTTAGTTGTCTGTTGGTAGTGGAAAGATGTCAAAGCGAGGTAAATCGGTAGATAGTAGAAAAAGGGACAAAAGAGGGGAAGAAAATATTGAAATTGAACAGATGGAAGAAGAAAGTACAAGTATGAAGGAGACCATGGGAGATGTTGAAAAGGGAGAAGAGCAAAAAGAAATAAAACAACAACAACCAGATATACTTAAAATATTAATAGAAATGAAACAGGACCAAGATAAAAGATTTGAAGACCAAACTAAAAGAATAGAAGACCAAACTAAAAGATTAGAAAAGATTAAACAAGATAATACTAAAAGATTTGAAGAAATCAATCATAATCAAGAGAAAAGATTTGAAGAAATTAAAAGAAAATTTGAAGATCATGAGAATAGATGGGATAATATTGTTAAAAACATGAGAGGTGAAATACAAAAAGAGGTGAAT